>JAJTUV010002771.1:0-162351 GCA_021653895.1 Mastomys natalensis
GTCAACAGTTTCAGAGTATATTCTCTCATTGTGGAAATGCTAAGTTAGCAAGAAAGTGAGTTCACTTTGCATCTAATATTAGGAAATAGACAATAATAAAATTTTATGGTCAGCTTAGTTTTTCGTTTTTTCACTTTGTCCAATCCCACATATAGTTTGGGGCTGCCTTCATTTAGGGTTCATCTTTATAACTCCATTTGCTCACTATAGATAATCTTTCAAAAATACTTCTAGAAGTTGTTTTCAGGGTGATTCAAAATCTCATGTTGACAATGAAGATTTCACTATCACAACTTATTCTCTTGTCAAATTGAAACCCAAACACATCATTATTAAGTCATAACATTCTAACCCTTTTCCACCAGGTTCATAGTTACCTCATCAAGAAAAAAAATGTGTTCAGTCTAACTTAAATCTCTACATAGACTTAACATTTCCAGCACTGTTCAAAATATTAGTTTAGAATTTCTTCTAAAACTCAGGCAAGTGTGATGGTCAGTCTCAGTTATCAGCCTGAAAAATGTTTAGAATCTTCTCTGAGATGGACCTCTGGGCATGACTGTGGTGGAGTATCCTGATTAAGTGAACAGAGACAGGAAGATCCACCTTGGGTTTCATTTGTTCGAGTACAAGATTTCATAACCTTCTCATCTTTTGTGCCTGTGAAACCAACCGGTATCATGTCAATTATGCTGGAATATTCTACTTCTACTTTAGGATGGGATCAGAACCCAAGGATCACATTTGCATTAGTTTCTGGGGCCTTCTCCTGGGGAAGCATTTAGCTTGGAAGTTGCTTATGAAGAGCAGGGAATCTATTTAGGAGCATTCTTAGACTCTCTTTACTCAAATAAATTCTCATCATTACAAGATGGGGCATCAGCAAGTGGGGTCTTACAGTTGTGACCCCTTTTCTATTATACCAGTGCAGAGAACAAATTTCTCTTTAGTGCTTATAGCTTTTTTGATACCTGAATTCTCCTCGTCTGAAACACTAAATTTGTTCGTAAACTTTCTTCACCAAAAATAAATATTTATTTTTCTTCGTGCAGTTACTCATTCTTGGTACTATTTTTGGTATTATATGCTTTAGTTGTTCCTGTGGTGAAATTTACACAAATTTTACTTAAGTAATGAAAATTTTATTTTTGCTTACTATTTGATAGATTCAATATATCATAATGGGGGAGGTGCAGGCATTCACGATGGCAATATGAGACAAAATAATTCTGTTACATGCAGAATTCCAGACACTCTTAGGTCCCATTCACTCTCAAATTATAGATTCTTTCATGTATAATTGTTATAAATTCATATATATCAATTTATATACATATATGTATAAGTATACAAATAAACTGACTTATTTATTTATTTTGGCTTGTATGTATATTATTTCAGGAATGATCACATTGTATTGGATAACAAACTTAAGTGATATAATTTGAGAAATAGTACAACAAATGCATATTTTTTAATTTATTTAATTATTAGATTAACTTAAATAATGCTGGGCAATTGCAAGCAAAAATATTATACTTCCAGACACAAAACAAATTTTCAATAAATTCAGATACAAACCAGTCTTCTGTATTAAATTGCCTTGTAGTTACATGTTCACATTTATTGAATGGAAAGAAATGTGATCAATTTGTATGTACTTGCTTGATATTATAAAGAAAGCTATCATACTAATTGTATCTGTTTAGCTAGTATAATGTCTAAGGACTTAAAATGTAATGTGGAAAATTAGTTTTAAAACTTATGTCCATTATATAAATATGTATATACATGCTACTGAGAACAAAAAATAGAATAAGGCCTTTTAAGTATTTGAGCTTATGTTTTAAATCCACACAATAAATGAGTCAGATTTTCCTGTAAAAACATCAAACCCCAAGTATTATTTACCTTGTGTCTCAGTTAAGGTTTCCATTGCTGTGACCACACACCATGACCAAAAAGCAAGTTGCGGAGAAAAGTGTTTATTTGTGTTACACTTCCATATTGCTTTTCATCACTGAAGTAAGTCAGGGCCGTGCCAAAGGCCATGCAGGAGGAACAAGGACAAATGGCTTTAGAACTCATGGAATGCAGCCATGGGTTACCACAGCCACA
Organism: Mastomys natalensis; assembly: GCA_021653895.1. Taxonomy (NCBI): domain Eukaryota; kingdom Metazoa; phylum Chordata; class Mammalia; order Rodentia; family Muridae; genus Mastomys; species Mastomys natalensis. Next base: position 2,119 of record JAJTUV010002771.1, read on the forward strand.
TGGGTGGGCTTCTGTATGTCACAGGCCCAAAAAGTATGTGTCCTGAAGACTTCATGCTGTTATGGAATTCTGCTCTACTTACTGCCCTTATATCCCTCTTAGTCTAAGATTTATATAAAAACTTTAAGCTGGCTTCCAGACCTTCACTGGGCAGTATCTCTGGTATTCACAATATTAATGCTTGATCTCTTTCAGGCGTTGCTGGTGGAACAGACTAATGATTCTATCACCACACTAGAGAAAAACTTAGAGACACAGATTGTCAACAATGACCATCACCCTTAGAAAACATTTGAAAAAATAACATTGTTAGTGAAGCTAGAGTAAGATGTTTTTACTACTGGCTCTGATGTAGAAAACCTTAGGAAACAATTTGAAGTTCAGAAAGGCACACTGTTTTAGTTAAGCTAGGGACTGTTTATAGTCAGGGAACAAAAACAATGGCAGCACTGGCTGACATGACTCTCACTGAGGCTGGACTATTGATAATTGATTTCTTATACCCATTTGTTTCGCAGCATCCTGATATGATTTAATAAGAATTGCTGCTGAGTAGATAGGTATTTTGAAAATGTAAGGTAGATACGACTAATTTTTATATAAATGTTTTTATTTTTGATTGTTTTAAGATTCTTACATGATTATTTTTAAAGATAAATAACAAAATAATTACTTCTTTCTTTGTCATGGCAAATTGCTGCCTTCCTGTAAGGAAACTTGCTGAGAAAACTACCTAGCTTGCTTACATGTTGCTAATCTACAAGTTGTTTGGCTATAAATATATGTGGGATATTTTTAGAATTAATTTTTTTTCTTTACCTGTACTATGTAATGTTATTTCTTTTAAAGGTATTGGAAAACACACTGTTGTTTTCATAATCATTCATTAGAAGATAACTAAAATGTAATCACTCTGTAATTGTATACTGCTTGAAAGATTTTGATGGGATACATAAACTGTGGAAGAAAGCACAAAGCATGGTATGGTATGGTGTGATATGGTATGCTGTGGCTGGAACATTGTCTTTCTTGTCTATCAGCTATGTGTGTATGTATAAAGTTTGTGTGAATGGGGGTTCCTTCCATCTACCAATTGTGTCCATTGTATGTCTGTATGTGTGGAATACTTGGTGACTTCTTGTTGGAAATTTGCTCTAAGCATTTCATGTGTGAAGCTTCTTTAATTCAAATGTGTGTGGTGTGTGTGTGTGTGTGTGTGTGTGTGGTGTGTGTCTGTGAATTTTCTCTCTTTCCTCTCCTTCTCACCCCTCCCAAGGAGTTAAAGGAGTTCTTAGTTTCTTCTGCTGGCCACAGTGAGTGCCAGCCCCAGTAAATTAAGCTTGGTTCCCTCAGAAAAAAAGTCTTCTAGCAGGTTCTCTAATCACTGGCTGCCTTTGGCAGCAGCCCTTGAAAGTATCTGGACCACCCTGGTCAGAGGCTGTAAGCATGCATCCCTGAAGCTTGCCTGCCTCAGTTTACTCATCACATGGATTCCAAAGCCAGAGTCATTAACAGGACAGGGAGTCAAACAGGGCACGAACCTAGAGGCAGGAGCTGATTCAGAGGCCATAGAGGGGTGCTACTTATTGGCTTAATCCTCATGGCTTGTTCAGCCTGCTTTCTTTTGGAACCTAGGACTACTAGCCCAGGAATGGCACAATTCACAATGACCCACACACACACTGGTCACTAACTGAGAAAGTGTCTTAAAGCTGGATCTCATGGAAACATTTCCTCAAGGGAGGCTCCTTCCTCTCCTGTGATGATTTCAGCTTGTGTCAACTTGACACAAAACCAGCCAGTACACCATACCAGGCATAAGATCAATAATTGTTAATAATCAACTCTGCTTTTGTATTATGATATGAGGCTGCATTCAAATAAAATTTCATTTACCAAAAATTATGAACAAGATTTTGGCTGCTGCTCAAAAGGACAGTTATCATGACCCCTGACTAAGAACATAAAATAACAAAGTATAATTTTAATTTTGTTTATGAGATATTTTTCTGCCAATTATATCATCTAACTTATGAAAGAGTTCATTGAAATTTGTTCTAAAAGTTTTAGGTGACTCAGTGTTATACACTATGACCCACAGCCTAATAATTCTTCCTAACTTATTCAGATTCAGATTTTGAAAATGTGATAATATGTAAGATGAAATAGAGATGATTTAGTTTGGAATGAAATAATTTACAAAGGTTTAGAGAAAAGAACAAATGTACAGTCAACTATAATTACTTTCAGAGAAGAGAAATTTAAGAAATGTGGTGAGAGACTGCCATATGAAATATACATAATAGATATTTATGTGACTTTAGATAGGAACTTTTAGAGCTTTAGATTTGTGAAGATTATACATCTGCTATTTACCTAGTATTATGTACAGTTTTCCTTAATCTTTAGTGCTTTTCATGGCGAGTACTGTTAAATCTTCTATTTATTCCTAAATATTAGATATATGTATATAATCAATATTTCATCATATTTAAAAAAAATGTCATAAGCAGTGTAAGTTAACATATGTATGTTCTAATTTTCTAAGGTAGCCTATGGATTGCTTTTGTACTCTGTTATCACATTATGGTACATTATTAAAGATAATCAACAATTTAAGTTCATATATATATATATATATATATATATATATATATATGGTTGGTTTACAATGATTTCACTGTAAAATTACTTAGGATGCAGAAGTCAGAGGTTGTGTTGTATATGTTCTTGTATTAAAATGGAAATTTTCAATTTCACAATGAAGGTAATGTTTATTATAAAGATTTCAACAATTTTTAATAATTAAAACAATTTTATTAATAGATAGTGAAGAAGAATTCAATTAAACACAGTTATTGTTTTTTTTTACCAAGATTAAGTTTATGTCATATATATTTATATATGCATATTTAGTATATTTAATTTATATTTATATAATGAACATACACTTTTCTTTTTTATCATTTTATTTGTTTACATTTCAAATGTTATCCCCTTTCACTGTCTCCTCTCCATGAACCTCCACCCTGTCCCCTTCCCCTTTGCCTCTGAAAGGGTGCCTCTCACCCACTCATCAACTCCAGCCTCATCCCTCTAGAATCCAACTTCCCTGGGATAGCAATCCTCCAATGGACCAAGTACCTTTCTTCCCACTCATGCCAGATAAGACAATCCTCTGCTACATATTTAGCTGGAGCCGTGGACCTGCTCATGTATACCCTTTGGTTGGTGGTTTAGACCCTGGGAGCTTTGAGGGGTCCAGCTAATGGGTATTATTGTTCTTCCAGTGGGGTTGGAATCAAATTCATCTCCTTCAGCCCTTCCCCTAGCTCTTTCAATGGTGTCTCCAGGTTTAGTCCAAGTGTTGGCTGGGAGCATCCACATCTGTATTGATCAGGTTCTGACAGATCCTCTCAGGAGATAGCTATATCAGGCTCCTGTCAGGAAGCACTTTTTGGCACCAGCAATAGTGTCTGGGTTTGTTGTCTACGTATAGGATAGATCACCAGGTGGGTCAGTCTCTGGATGGCTTTCCTTTCAGTCTATGTACCACTCTTTTCCCTGTATTTCCTTTAGACAGGAGCAATCTGGGTTAAAATTTTGGAGATGGGTGGGTGGCCCCATCCTTCAATGGGGGCCTGGGCCTAAACACGGGATATTGTATCTAAAGGTTATCTCTCCCTTTGTTGGGTATTTCAGTTAATGTCATCATTATTGGTTCCTGGGAGCTTCTCATATCCCTGATGTCTGGAACTTTCTAGTGGTTCCCAAATTCCCGACCTCATACTGGTACATTTTTCTATTCCTTCTCCTGGCACTCTGGACTTCTCTCCTGTCTTTTCACCTACCTGGTTGGTTAATATTGTTGTTCTTCCTTTGGGATTGCAAACCCCATCTTCTCGTTCAGTCTTTTCCCTAACTCCTCAATTGGGGTCTATGTGCTCAGTCTGATGGTTGACTACAAGAATCCCCATCTATACTGGTCAGGCTCTGGCAGAACTTCACAGGAGACAGAAATCCATATCAGGCTCCTGTCAGCAAGTACTTCTTGGCATCAGCAATAGTATCTGGGTTTTGTGTCTGCAGATGGGATCTATCCCTAGGTGGGGAAGTCTCTGGACTGTGGTACCATAAAAGTATAACTTGGTTCTTGGTCAAGCACAAGCCTTGAACCCAGACCCTAATGGGACGATAGGTGTTCTGCCTTGCTTCCAGACTCCAGGCTCCTGACCCGCAGCAGCCAAAGACTTCCATTGATCAGCACCTTTCAGTCAAGTAGGGCAAGGCCTCTACCAGTCCCTCCATAGGTAGAGGACATGACTACAGACTTCAGAGCCTCAAGAGATCTCCGTATTAATGAGATACCTAAAGGCCAGAGGGCATAGCCAATTAAGCTTTCCTTCCCAGACTCTTGTCCCTCCCTATTTAACTCACACCCACCCTGAGGACTGGGGGAGTACAGCCACATCCACTTTCCCCCATGACAGTAAACCTTTTAAAACCATGGACTTCCTTGTGTCTTTGGGGCCCCACCATAGGGAACCATGGAGAAAACCCTTGACTACTAAGCAGCTGCTTAATCTCCTGCTAGAAGACCTCTCTATGTAGTTCTCACCACGGAGGCCACCAACTCAAGCAAGCTAGCTGAGCCAATGATGATCCAGTCAAGCGAGTGCCTTAACCAAGAGTCTTTACCCTCAGGGCTCTGCAGGAGCTTCTCTCCCTCTTGTTCCTCTCAGCTGAGGGCAATGCAGCCCGTAGGTCCACTCCGTTTCAGTTCTTCTGCGGCTCCCAGCAGCATTTGGGTGTCCAAGGGCTGAGATCACCGGTCTCCCCATCTAGCCACTTCTGGCCTGGAGAGCCCCACTCAGGAGTTCTGCCCCCACAGGACTTGAGGCTAAAACTTCTTCATGCCCGGGTGGAGCCCCATGACTTCTCAGACCAGTGTCCGCCCGACACTTTGTAGAGGGAACTCAGTCAAATTCCCTTGCTTCTGTTATCTGGATCTGTAGTTCCAGCTGCCTGTGGTGGCAGACACGTGAGAACCACAACACATCCCAACAAGACCCAAGCCCACGGGGTGAGCTACAGTCCAGCACTGGATAACCTTTCCTTCAGTCTCTGCTCCACTCTTTGTCCCTGTATTTAATTTAGACAGGAGCAATTCTGGGTTAATAGTTTTGAAATGGGTGGATGGCCCCATCCCTCAACTGGGAGCCATGTATAATCTCTGGATATGGACTCTTCATGTTCTACCTCCCCTTTGTTGGGTATTTCAGCTAATGTCATCTCCTCCATTGGGTCCTGGAAGCCTCTTACTTTCCTGGCATCTAGGACTTTCTGATTGCTATCCCCAGTTCCCCATCCCACATTGCATAACAACTCTGTCCAATTTCCTGACCCTCCTTACATCTCCCTCATCTCTTCCCATATGTGACCTTCCCTCCTTTCCCCCCTGTCTCCCTTTCTTCCTCCCATGTCCCTCCCAAGCTATTCCTCCCTTGATTATTATGTTCCCCCTTCTAAGTAGGACTGAAGCATCCACACTTTTATCTTCCTTTCTCTTGAGCTTCATAAGGACTGTGAGTTGTATCATGGGTGTGTTCTTTTGTGAGTGGGTTACCTCATTCACGATTGTATTTTCTAGTTCCAACCATTTGCCTACAAAGTTTCTGAAGTTGTCATTTTTAATAGCTGAACAGTACTTCACTGTGTAAATGTGCCACATTTTCTATATCCATTTCTCTATTGAGGGACATCTGGGTTCTTTCCAGCTTCTGGCTATTATAAATAAGGCTGCTATGAACATAGTGGAGCATGTTTCCTTTTGGCAAGATGGGCATTTTTTACTATGTTAATCCTGCCAGTCCATGAACATGGGAGATATTTCCATCTTTTGAGGTCTTCTTTGATTTCTTTCTTCAGATACTTAAAGTCTTTCACTTGCTTGGTTAGAGTCACACCAAGATAATTTATATTATTTATGGCTATTGTGAAGGGTGTTTTTTTCCATAATTTCTTTCTCAGCCAATTTATCCTTTGTGTAGAGAAAGGCTACTGATTTGTTTGAGTTAATTTTACAACTAGCCACTTTGCTGAAGTTGTTAAACAGGTATAGGAGTTCTCTGGTAGAATTTTTGGGGTCACTTATATATGCTACTATATCATTTTCAAATAGTGATACCTTGATTTCTTCCTTTTAGATTAGTATCACTTAGATCTCCTGTTATTGTCTAATTGCTCTAGCTAGAACTTCAAGTACTTTATTGAATAAATAGGGAAAGAGTGGACAGCCATGTCTTGTCCCTGATTTTAGTGGGATTGCTTCAAATTTCTCTCATTTATTTTGATGTTGGCTGTTGGTTTGCTGTTTGTTGCTTGCATTATGTTTATGTATAGGCCTTGAATTCCTGATCTTTCTAAGATTTTTAACATAAAGGGATGTTGTACTTTGTTGAAGGCTTTTTCATCATCTAATGATATCATGTGATTTTTGTCTTAATTTTGTTAATATAGTAGATTATATTGACAGGTTTCCTTTTATTGATCCCTGCATTCCTGGAATGAAGCCTACATGATCATGGTGAATGATGGTTTTGGTTTGTTTTTGGATTCAGTTTGCTAGAATTTTATTGAGTATTTTTGTATTGATATTCATAAGTGAAATTGGTCTGAAGTTCTCTTTTTTATTTTGGTCTTTGTATGGCTTAGGTATAAGTGTAACTCTGGCTTTATAAAATGAGTTAGGTACTATTCCTTCTGTTTCTATTTTTTTTTTTTTGAATAGTATGAGAAATATTAGTATTAGCTCTTCTTTGAAGAACTGGTAGAATTCTGCACTAAAACCATCTGGCTCTAGCCTTATTTTGGTTTGGAGGGTTTTAATGACTGTTCCTGTTTCTGTAGGAATTCTGGAACTATATAGTTTACTAGTTCTTCATTTAACTTTGGTATGTGGTATCTGTCTAGAAAACCATCTATTTCATCTATACTTTCCAGTTTTGTCACGTAAGATCTTTTGTAGTAAGATCTGATGATTTTTTTGAATTTCCTCAGTTTCTACTGTTGTGTTTCCCTTTTCATTTCTGCTTCTGTTAATTTGGATACTGTCTGTGTGTTGTCTAGTTAGTTTGGCTAAGGGTTTATCTAGCTTGTTGATTTTCTCAAAGAACCAGCTCTCAGTTTTGTTGATTCTTTGTATCATACACTTCTTATAAAAGTAACGTTTATTCACTGGATGTAATTGTTGTCTCAGAGGTTTACAGCTGAATAAATTCCCCCTTTCTAGCTCTTTCTGAACTCTGGATAACTGGTTCAACTCACCTCTTCTGGCTCAAGTTCCTGTCTAAGGTGACTAATTCCATCTGGCTTCTCTCATTTTTAAATTTTTTTTTATTTACTTGGCTTCAGACTAACTCTGGCAACTTGTTTTAAACTTCTGGCTCTTTCTTATTCTCTGGCTTCAGCTGCCTTTGATGACTTGCACTGAACTGTATGAACTCATGAACTCAACTCCACTGGACTGAACTCAATTGACTCTCTCTCCCTGTGTTGCTCTTAAATATCTTTTCTCCTGAGTGTTGAAACATATCCTATCTCTGACAGATTCTGTCAAATCTCTCTCTGATTTGTCATTTTGTCTGCTCCTCAATTAGATGTCAATGTTTGGTATTAAAGGTGTGTACCAAAGGATTCCAGTCAGAGGGACTAAAGGTGTGAACTAAGGGCATGTCTATATTCCAGTTGGATCATGCAGGCTTAGAAGGTCTTCAAATGTGATCTGAGCAGTGATCTTGCTGAATTAAAATTCCTCTAAAGCGTCTTTTAAACTTTCATGTATTTATAGCCTGTATTGATGTCATATTCCTTTGACCTGTAACCAATTTACTCTAAATAACCTCAAATGTTTCTGTCTACTGTACTCACAATTCCTTTTAAAAATAATCCACAAAGACTGATCAATGCTACTCCTATGTGTGAAAATATAGAATCATCCACTGGAACATGGGCAAACCATCCATGACAAAGTCCCAAAGAGAACTGACCTTTTCCCAGTGCCATTAAGTATAAGGAGCTCCTCAGCCAGGGCAGGGATAGCTAGAGGCCCTCATCACTCATTGTTGTGAATTTTAACTCATTGATCTTGTGAATATCTTTAAAGATTATCAGTGTTGCCTAGAGTTCAGGTATCCAACTGTTCTGTCATGTTCAGAGATCAGAAATTCATAAAATTGATGCCTATCCTCTGGACCTTAAATTTATATTTATAACTTTTATTTTTCTTTAGCTGTTCTTGTTATTGGTAACATTAATATAGATATGTTACTTTGTATGAAAAATATGTAAAATTATTTTAGATTATAAATGGTATTCTGAAAGACGTTTTTATTAGTTTTTAGCATTGAAATTCTCCTTAATTTCTTCTTATTATTATTAATTATAGTAATAATAATAATAATAATAATAATAATAATTTGATATTAGGCTCTTTCAAACAATATAAAATGGTATGCTTCAATAATCTGGTTAGCTCTAGGGTGATGCTAAGGTCAGATTCCTCAATATGCACATAGTCTTTTCTCTTACTAAAAGGATAAGAAGGAAAAATAAGTTTTTTAAGTTTCTGAATAACCTACAGACATTTTTAGCATTTGTTTAGATATTGACTCTTATACTTTTATTTCTTGTATTCTTTTTAGTATCATTCAAAGTTTACATTGTTATTGATTGTAGTATGCTCTTCATCTGTCTTGGGTTAAAAATAGAAAGAAACTTGTAAATGAAGGCCCAAGGGGTTTTCTGCTCCCAGAATGAAAAAACAAACAAACAACAACCAAAAAAACAACAAAAAACAAACCGCTGCTGCTAATGAGGTTCAATGGACCTGAATTCATCTAAGCATATAGAGGAACTTGATGGTGTTATCCATGTGATGCTGGCCTCCTGGGTAAAGTAGGTGTGAATTATTCTTCCATAATTTCAGAGAGCTACTGAGGCCAGGCAGCATATGTCAGGGGAGTTCCTGCATAAATGCCCTGAGAAACCATTGTGGAAAACCCTGAAAGTGAAACCTGAGCTGCAGTGGGGACTTCAAGATGCTGAAGATACCAGAGACAGAATTCAGGGAGCAGTGACAGCTCAAGGGAGTGATGTGTGCCTCACACAGCAAAGCTGGAGTAGGTGAGCCATCTAAACCCTTTGACATTAGATATGGAACCATAGGACTTGCTGTTTTCATGCTGGATTTTTTAGTTCAATAGATTTATTATTTATTTATATATTTATCCCCCTCCTCCTCAGAGTGGGTGAGAGTCCCTCTGAGTATTCTATGCAAGAGCATCAAATCTTTGTAGTGTTAGGCACATTGTCTCCCACTGAAGCCAGACAAGGCAGCCAGCCCTGTTGGGGAATGAATTCACCCTCCCCTTTATTGCAGTCTATGAAAGGCTTTATCTTAATGTTGCTAATCTAATCTTAGCAATTGCAGCCTTTTTTACAACTTCTCTCTTTCCTTGACTGTAATATTAAGTTTTCTAGTGTTATTTTTCTCTCCAAACTGAAAAGTTAGGATTTTATTTGCACTACTTGTTATTTTTCACTGTGGACCCACATCAGTATTATCAATAACAATCCTGCAAGAGATTCAGTGTTACACTGTTTTGAAATTTCCTCCACCAAAGAAACTAATCTATTATTTTTTAAATGTTGTTTCATGTGAGTTCTGAAGAAGGCAGCCACATCCATTACCTTACCTGGGCAGCACAGTAGGGATGACCCTGATGGGCTCAGGGATGGAACAGCCTGCCAGAAGGCAGACTGGAAAGTGAGAAAGCTAGCCAATCTCTTCACCTGGGCAATGTAGAAGTGCTGAACCTGGTGGCACAAGCACAGGGGAACTGGTAGGCTGACCAGTTCAATGTCCACTCAGACCCATATCCAAGGCTCTGAGGTGGCCCACCCCAACATCTATCTACCCTGTCTGTGAACTGCTAGAATGAATGAAGGGGCTGGTCCTGCAGATCCAAAACTACAAGGATCTCCATGACACAGGACAACAACAAAGAGGTGACTGAGAGGAATCCCAAGAAGCATCCACTGCTGGTAGTGTGGCAGAAACCAGAGTCTTCAAACCCGGCTATGGACACATTCCAATGAACATTTCCAAGCAAAGGTGTATAGGCAAATGGGTATCCTGTCTGATTCACAGTGAGAAACTACAGCAAGACATTTTTGGTGGTGGTGGTTGAGATCGTGGTGGTGGCTTTTGGTTATGAGTTTTGTTTTGTTTTCTTTGAAGTAGGAAGTTGCATGGATGGAGAGCAAGATATGAAGGGATGGAGAAATGTTTGGGATTAGTATGCAGGATGTGAAATTCACAAGGAATCAGTAAATTTTTGAATAAATGTAAAATAAACTTTAAAAAATATAAACAACAAATTTTATACAGTTAGATGTTTTAAATGTCTGTAATGTCTACTGATATTTCTATTCAGTACTCTGTTGTCATACTTAAGCTAGAAAATATTTCTATCAATATAAAGCAGTGAAAATATTAATGGAATATAAAGTATAAATACTCTTAAATATTAATGGTGTATATTTTTTTTGGTTCCAAATTTTATTAATGATGTATACTTTTCTTATTGGTTCAAATTTTTTAGAAGATTATTATTTGTATTGTAGAATTAGTTAGAAAATTCCATATTTACTTGTATATGAAATAATACATAAAATTCATACAAAGTACTATTATCATACACAGAGAAGGGGAAATTAAGCAGAGGTACTTTATATCTGAATTTTAGTCAATTTAATCAGCATTGCTTTGCTACAATTTCAAATATATTATTTATTCCTCAGATCAAGATTGTAATTGCTTTGTTTTAAAAGTGTTTATGGATATGCATGTATATTGTAGTGCTGGGAATTGAACTTAGGCCATTATGATTGCTAAACAAGTGCTCTACCAGCGAGCTATATTTCCAAATCAATGGTAACTTTTCTTATTACATTCATGACATAAGTGGTACAGGCTCTGTTGAGTGATTCTCCTATCATGAATGATGAAGTTACTCTTTCTGATGCTTGTCTACATTTGTTAATACTTATCACTCTATAAATACACAGGTTCAATAACTGCCTCTTATCTAAATAACCCTGAAGGTTCATTAATTCTCCAGAGATCCCAACAAAGGTCCATTAAAACATGTAAATATGTATCACAATTCAATTTCTCCCTCTATCCAATCTTACTTTCGTCCTCTTCTAAGAAAAATTACCAACAATTTTTCTGCACACTAAGGTTTCTGTAGGTTAGTGATTCTCAAACAAAGGTTGTGCCCCTATTAGGTGGCATTTACAACTTTCAGAAAACACCTATATTTACAGTACACCTCATAACAGTAGTAAAATTACAGTTAGATGAAGTAGCAGCAAAATTAGTTTTAGTGTTGGGAGTCTCCACAACATGATGAGCATTAGTAAGGTTGAGAACTCCTGCTCTTGGATTGGTCTGCTTTTCAAAAATCATAGGTTAAACAGTTTAAAAATATTTCCTGAGATTGCAGAACTATGAAACAACATTTTTTCATAAATCTTCAAATGTTCAGGGAGTAAAAATAATACTAACATAATTATATTTTTCAAGGAGATTAATTAATAAAAATGCTTCACTTTTAATCATATTACTGTTATATAAATGACCAATGGAAAATCTGCAAATGTATATAGACCTTGTTCTCATATCTATAAAATCACTTATGTGTTTTGGTCAAATTCATTTCCAATTCTTTCTGTATCTCCCCACTACTTTTCCATCTTGATTTCATGTGATCTTAATATTTTTTTGTTTTTGAAAAATGGATTTTATTTAAATATTAAATAATTTTGTTGCCAATAATCCAGCTTTGTGATTACCTAAAACTAAAATACTTTTTACACAGTGTCAAAAAATATTAATCAGCAGAATTAAGTGACAGGTTCTTCGATTTCCCACTTGTGGCTTCAAATTAACTTAAGTATGATGCCTCATGATATATGTAATTTGCAAGTATTCTCCCCCATTATATGGCCTGTCATTTAACTGTGTTGATCCTAATATTTTTAATGCACTGAATAAACTTACTGCTACACATACATATTTTTGGATGTAACACAATCTACTGAAACAAGTATAGGCTCTTAGGGGGCACAGCATCAAAGATAACTGATATTCCCTCCTCTAGGAGGCAACAATCGCCAAACAGTCCTAATCTAGTGCTGGCACTGTATAGACCTCTCCTGAATGGATGGTGAAATTTTGCTATGATTGATCTTGTGCTAGCTTAGTGCATGGTGTCACACCTAATATGAATTCATGTGTGAAAAAGTCCATGTCTGGCAAATATATTTTTATTAAAATGCCATGTCCATGAATGCAGAGCTTTACAAGCAGAAGTGTGGTATAAATATCTTATTTAGAACTAGCCACTCCACAGTCTATTTCCTTCATATCAATATCAATGACTCGTGCATCTCTGTATTAACAGATATCTACTCCAAAAAGAAGCTTTTCTGATAAGGGATGAGAAGTTTTTAGTCTATAAGCATGAAGGTAAGAACTTAGGGGCAGTTTATTGCTATTTTCACTAAGCAGAATAAAAGTAACATATTATCCTAAGAACCTATGACCTACCCAACAATGAGATTTTAGCCTTTTAATGGTGAGTTATTTCTTAAGAATCAGGCATCAACCCAATCCAAGCATGACTGGTCACCAGTCACTTCCATAACACTTATCACACACACAAACACCACCACCACCACCACCACCACCACCACCACCACCACCACCACCTCCTACAGGTAGTAGGTTTCATAAAGTTTTGTCAAAGTGTTTTGGTTTTAGATGCCCCTCCATATACTCCATCATCTACCATTCTCTCTCACTCCTCTCCCTATTTAAACTTCTTTTGTGTTTACTACTGCACTTTTCACATTTTAATACCTTTGTTTTCTACTCCATCATTCATTTTCATGGAGAATTCATATCACACCTGATATGCCACCCATACTACATTAGTTTTCTGAATCCTATGACCCTGCCAATTCAAACACACTCATCTAAGACTAAAAGCATCCATATATGAATGAAAACATGTATCATATGTAAGCACGAACAAAACCTTAGTCTGTAAATTCTGTACTTACATTTTTAGTTATACCTAAATAATAAGTTGTGTATTTGTACTACATTTTTATAATTCATTAACTATTGATGGACATCTAGTAGTTTTGAAAATTATTCCTACATTTGTATTATGTATACTTGTACAGAAAATGAACATTATATGTCACGTTTAAAAAGATAATTATGACCATGGTTCTCCAACATTCTTATTTTTTCACTTGACTTATCATGCATACATTCTAACAGTTTTAGTTCAAAATCAATTGGGTCATATATTTTTCTATAAATACTATACATTTGCCACATGATTTTTAAAATGAAATTGAGAGTTGAAATATTCCTTTGTAAAAAAATCATTATGCAATTATAGGTGATTAAACTTTTATTACACAATTTCAGATTCAAGAAACTGTGAAATTTCCTTCCTGTGTGACAATTCTTAGAGAAAAAAATCACTTTGAAATGACCTGTTTTTTAATACAGTTTGCTTTCCACATTTATTCCCTGTTAATTATTCAATCACATGCATTTTAAAGGCTGTTTTAATCTTTCTTTTATGTGCTAATATTAAAGAAACTGGCACAAAATTATTTTTTATAATAAATCACCTGTTAGCCCAAATAACTTCAGTGTTACATTAACTAATGCCCCAAATCAGTTTAATTTCAAAATCCTCAGGTATAGAATTAACTGTTCTTTATATCATATATTTTTCAATAATGTCCACTATGCTACATTTCATAATAATTAAAGCAAGATTATTTTAACATGTTAAAAAGATACTCAACAGATCTAAGGAGGCTGGGTAGGAAATAGGGAACAAGCAAGGAGGCTTGAGTCTCATTTAGAAGGGGGAACAGAATAGTTGTGGAAGGGAGATGGATGGAGGCAATTTTATTGGGAGAGAGGATGGAAAGGGTAGTAATAGGGTCTATGTCAGGTGTGTGGAAGGTCAGAGGATCTTCATGAAAATGAATGTAAATGTGCAGCAGACTGGGATGGGAAATTAGGGGGGCATCTCCAGAAAAAGACTGAGGCTCAGGATAGAGGTAGCATCCCTGAATCAATGTATGTGTCCTTAACTATGACTCACAGCATTGGGAATATGGGGCCTGGTGAGGCTGCCTCCTGTGGCTAGGCAGGAACCCCAGGGAATGATAGGGACACCAACCCACCCATAAAACTTTTGACCCAAAACATATCCTATCTACAAGAAATGAAGGCATTTGGGATAGAGCAGAGACTATGAGGATGGCCAACCATAACCAGACAAACTTTAGACCCAACCAATGGGGAATCACTAATCCCTGATATTATTAATGATACTCTGTTATGCTTGTAGACAGGTTTCTAGCACGGCAGTCATATGACTCAGACAGAAGCAGACACCCACAACCAAAATTGGAGCTTGGAGAATCTAGAATTGTACGAAAGATTGCCATCCAAGAAAATCAACTTACCTGGAACCTTGGACTTCTCAGAGACTGAACCAACAACCAAAGAACACACAGTGGCTGGTCAGATGCCTCCCTGCATGTATGTAACAAATGTGCAGTTTGATCTTCATGTGGATCCTGAACAACTGGAGATGGGCTACCCCAAAATCTGTTGCTGGTTCATGGGATGTGCTCTTCTAGCTGGGCTGCCTGATCTGGCCTCAGTGATAGAATATGTGCCTACCCTTATAGAGACTTGACATGCCAGGGTGGGAAGATACACAGGGAGGCCCCTACATGTTCAGAGGAGAAGGGGAGGGGGTCTAGGGGAAGGCTTAAGGAAGAGAGTGACCAGGAGCAAGGCATTGAGTGATATATACATTGAATAAGTAAAAAATGAATGAATGAATGAATTAATTAATTAACCAAATACATACTGCAAACGAAAACATGAAAAATATCCAATATCATTATTTCTCACAAGACTATATATCAAAAGTACACTATGATATATTATTTTTCAATTAGAATGCTTATTTTTAAAGCAACAAATGCCTAAAGGAAGTGAAGAAAAAGAGCACTTGTACTATCAATAGAAGCATAAATTGGTACTGTCATTATTTAGAATACTATTTAGGTTTCAATGAAAGCTGCACTTTGATGTACCATATGATTCAGCTATATTACTTCTAGGTGTATATCCAAATTAAATTAAATCAGCTCACCATAGACACCTACATACTGACATATGGCGTAGTACCATTCACAACAGCTACAATATGGAATTGGTCTTGATGTACATCAACAGACGAATGGATAAAAATCATGTGATATATGTATACACTATGGAGTATTTTTCAGGCAAAATGAATTTCTGTGATTTTTTTTACCAACATAAATAAAAATGGACATGTTTGATTATAGTTAGCCAAATATAGAATGACAAATATAACAAGCCTCTCTCATTTTTGCAATAAATTAATATGAACAAACATGTTAATATTCAAGAAAATGGCATTAAATAATATCTTTAAAATTAGCATTTGTTATTGTTGTCATTACCTTTAATAAAGCATAAAACAGGTCAATTAGAGGTTTTATTTATGGAAGCCCTGTCCAACCTCAAGATGAAGTGCTACAGGTTGCCAAGAGAAAATTAATTTCTTTCATAGACAAGCCCCTGGTATATTATTCAATCAAAAAGTATCAGCCAAGAGCATGTTTACATATGAAACATGCTAAATGAGCTCACTAGATTGGATATTGTGGATGTGTGTAGCAATATTTAAAGATTGTATTGTGAATTTAAGACAGAGGGGAGACACAGGAGGGTCTACATTTGGGGATAAAGGAGTAGGAGTGAAATAGATATAGTACTCATGTATGCAAAAAAGTTATTTAAAAGAATAACAAAAACTCAACACTTAAGTATGATGCCTTACGATATATGTCATTTGCAAGTATTCTCCCCTATTGTATGGCCTGTCATTTAACTGTGTTGATCCTAATATCTTTAATGCACTGAATAAACTTACTGCTACACATACATATTTTTGGATGTAACACAATCTACTGAAACAAGTATAGGCTCTCAGGGGGCACAGCACCAAAGATAACTGATATTCCCTCCTCTAGGAGGCAACAATCACAAAACATTCCTAATCTAGTGCTGGCACTGTATAGACCACTCTTGAATGGATGGTGAAATTTTGCTATGATTGATCTTGTGCTAGCTTAGTGCATGGTGTCACAGCTAATATGAATTTATGTGTTACCCCCGACACTAAAAACTAATTTTGCTGCTACTTCATCTAACTGTAATTTTACTACTGTTATGAGATGTACTGTTTACAAAAAAAATTGAAATGAAGTGTTTTGTTTCTTCTATAACAGGAATGTTTTTTGCAATCTATGCATAAAAATCACATAAACTGACTACAGTACAACAAAGGCAGTAGTGAGATTTTAAGTAATCACTATGTTCTTATCTATAAAACCTTTCTACATAAATCTGTAAGAAGGATCATATATTTGTATGCTTGGTCCCCAATTTATGGAACTGTGTAAAAGATTGGGAAATGTTATTTTGTTGGTGGAAGCATGTTACTGGAGGTGCCCTATGAGGTTTCAAAAACCCATGCCATTTCCAGTTTGCTCTCTCTGTCATGTTTTTTTCCCTAGAGAGATGTAAGCTCTCAGCTACTGCTCTAGTGCCATGCCATGTCTGTATACCCACTGTCATGAATCCCTCA
Source organism: Mastomys natalensis (assembly GCA_021653895.1). Taxonomy (NCBI): domain Eukaryota; kingdom Metazoa; phylum Chordata; class Mammalia; order Rodentia; family Muridae; genus Mastomys; species Mastomys natalensis. The sequence continues at coordinate 18,978 of JAJTUV010002771.1, forward strand.
TGAATGTCATGGATGCTCTGAAATTGTAAGCTCTAATAAACACTTTCTTTTTATAAGTTGCTTGACCATTGTCTTTCATTAAAAGTAACTAAAACACTAGTATATTTCAGATAGTTTATCAGAGAAATTATTATCAGTATTACTTTTTTGTATTATATCTAGTACTAAGAAATTATTTATAAGTTGTATGATCAGAATTCTAGTGTGAAAAAAAAGAATTCTAGTGTGCACAAAATTAAAATGATTAAAGTAAGCATAAAAATGATAGTTTCTGAAAATTAGAAAATGATGTTGCATAGAGTATGGAATGTATAAGGTAACCATAAAGGAAGATTTTCTTTGGAGTCAGGGTAGTTTTTTATTAAGATAAGGAGATAGGGCTCCAAAGTTCCTAGAAGTTGATTTGATAGAGGTGGAGCAAGAACAGAGGGCTTAAATATTCATAGGTGTTAGATTTCCAGAAAATGTGACCTTTAACCTCTGTTAACCTCTGTCAGTGAGGTAAAACTATTTCCAGTTTTCTGTGACACTGCCAGATTGATTTTCATAGTAGTTGTACAAGTTTGCATGCCCACTGGAAACGAAAGAATTTTCCCTTTGCTCCACAACATCACAGCAAGTGATATTTCTTGAGTTTTGAACTTAGCCATTTTGTAGGACAGTGGTGGCACACGCCTTTAATCCAGAGCTTGAGAGGCAGAGGCAGGCAGAAGAATTGAACTGAGCCATTTGATGGGTGTAAGACGAATCTTTGGAGATGTTTTGATTTGCAATTCCTTGATGCCTAAGCACTTTGAACATTTCTTTAAATGCTTCTCAGCCATTCGAGATTTCACTCTTGAGATTTCTATGCTTAGTTCTTTCTGCTGGAGGTGGGCTCTACAAATTCCCTCTCCCCAATGTAAGGTACTTCATCTAAGGTCCCTCCCTCTCTTTGACTTCTGAGAGTCTCTCATGCCCTAGGTCTCTGGTTCATTCTGGAGGGTTCCCTTAACCTCCGACCTCCCAAAGATGCATGTTTCCAATCTTAGTGCTGGCCCTCAGAGATTTTAGTCCTTTTCATCTATTCAATACCAGATTATGTTCCCTTCTCCACTCCCCCCATTCCCTTTCCTTTCCAGGTCCCTTCCTTCTCCCTTGTGTTTGCTTTCTTCCCTTTGACAAGTGGGAATGATACATCCTCACTTGGACACTTCAGCTTTTTGACATTTTTGAGTTCTGTAGGCTGTATCTTGGGTATTTGGCAATTTCTTTATGCTAATATCCACTTATTAGTGAGTACATACCATGCAACATCATTTTGGGTCTGAGTTACCTCATTCAGGATGATATTTTCTAGTTCCATTCCATTTGCCTGCAAAACTCAGGATGTCCTTATGCTTAATAGCTGAGTAGTATTCCATTGTGTAAATGAACCCCATTTTCTGTATGCATTCTTCTGTCGTGGGATATCTGGGTTGTTTCCAGCTTCTGGCTATCACGAACAAGGCTGATATGAACATAGTGGAACATGTGCCCCTGTGGCATGTTGGGGCATCTTTTAGGATTATTTCCAAGAGTAGTATTGCTGCATCTTCAGATAGATCTATTTCCAATTTTCTAAGGAACCTCCAGATTGATTTCCAGATTGGTTGTAACAGTGTGCAATCCCACCAGCAATGTAAAGGAGTGTTCCTCTTTCTCCATATCCTCACTAACATGTGATGTCACCTGAAGTTTTGATCTTAGCCATTCTGATTGATGTAAGGTAGAATCTCAGGGTCATTTTGATTTGCATTTCTCTGATCACTAAGGGCTTTGAACATTTCTTTAGGTGTTTCTCAGCCATTAGAGGTTCCTGTGTTGTGAATACTTGGTTTAGTTCTATACCCCATTTTTGACTGTATAGTTTGGGGTTTTTTTTTAGTGGTTAGCTTCTTAAGTTCTTTATAGATTTTGGATATTAGCCCACTATCAGCTTTATGGTTAGTGAAAATATTTTTACCAATCTGTAGGTTGTCGATTTGTTTTACTAGCAACATCTTTTGCCTTCCAGAAGCATTCCAGTTTCATGAGACCCCATTATAGATTCTTGATCTTAGAACATGGGAGTGCTATTTAGAAAATTTCCCCCTGTGCCAATGAGTTCAAGACTCTTTCCCACTTTCTCTTCTATTAGATTCAGTGTATCAGGTTTTATGTTGAGGTCCTTGATCCAAACAGGCTAAGAAAGAAATTAAGGAAACAACTCTCTTCATAATACCCACAAATAATATAAAATATCTTGGGGTTAACTCTAACCAAACAAGTGAAAGATCTGTATGACAACAACCTCAAGTTTCCCAAGAAAGAATTCAAAGAAGATTTCAGAAAATAGAGAGATTTCCCATGCTCATGGATTGGCAGAATTAACATAGTAAAAATGGCCATCCTATCAAAGGCAATCTAGAAATGCAATCCAATCAAAGTCCCAACTCAATTCTTCACAGTTAGAAAGAGCAATTCTCAAATTCATCTAGAAAGGCAAAAAAAAAAAAAAAAAAACAGAATAGGGAAAACAATAATTAATAATAAAAGAATGGCTGTGGGAATCACCATCCTTGACCTCAAGCTTTACTACAGAACAATAGTGATAAAAACTGCATGGTACTGGTACAGAGACAGACACATTGATCAATGGAATAGAATTAAAGACCCAGAAATAAAACCACACACTTACAGGTACTTGATCTTTGACAAAGAAGCCAAACATATACAAAGGAAAAAAAAAAAAACATCTTCAACAAATGGTGCTGATCTTACTGGCTGTCAATATATAGAGAAATAAAAATAGACCCATATTTTCACCTTGCACAAAACTCAAGTCCAAGTGAATCAAGGTCCTTAACCTATCCCATTCTTTAATTGGGTTATTTGTCTTGTTGATATCTAGCTTCTTGAGTTCTTTATAAATTTTAGATGTTAGCCCTCTGTTGGATGTAGGGTTGGTAATGATCATTTCCCAATCTGTAGACTGACAAGTTGTTCCTTTGACAGTGTACTATGAGAAGCTCCACCTAGCAGCAGATTCAGACAGATAAAGAAACCCACATTGAAACAGTGGATGGTGCATAGGGATTCTTATGAAAGAATAGGAGGAAGGATTGTAGACCCAGAATGAGATAAGAACTACACAGGAAGACCAAAAGAGTCAATTAACTTATACCCTAGGGGCTCTCAGAGTCTGAGCCATGAACCAAAGAACATACGTGAGATAGACTTAGGGCTCCCCTCACTTATGTAGCAGATGTGCAGCTTGGTCTTCACATGCATCCTGGACAACTAGAATAGGGACTATCCCAAAAGCTGTTGCCTGTATGTGGAATTTGTTCTTCTACCTGGGCTGCCTTGTCTGGCTTCGGTGGGAATTGAAAGACCTAGCCTCCCATAGACTTGAATTGCCAGGGTGTGGGAATACACAGGGTGGGCCCACATACTCATAGGAGAAGCAGAGGGAAGAATGGGGGAAGGATAGTGGGAGGGGTGATCAGGAAGTGGGCAGTGAAAGGAATATAAAATGAATAGTTAAAAAAATAAAAATTAAACTATTAAATATCAATAAATTTCCTCCTAATAGAAGATAAGCACCAAGTTTATCATTGAAAAAGGTATAATGTGTGTTTGGTATTATTCATAAGGTTTTGTGTGTGTGTGTGTGTGTGTTGCATTTTCTTTATTGATGATTGATAGGGAGACCTCAGGTTGCTGTGGAGGGTGCCAGACCTGGGTTGCTTTTCCTAGATGTTATAAGAAAGCAGGCTAAGCAAGCCATGGGGAGCAAGCAGGGAAGCAGCATACCTCCACTGCCTATACATCAGTTTCTGCCTCCTGATTACTTCCTGTTCCTTGAATAACGAACAACAAGCTATAATGTGAAATATATCCTTTCACTTCTCCAAGTTGCTTTGGTTATGGTGTTTTATCACAACAATGTAACCCTAAATAAGACAATATATAATAAATATAGAACTTCACTGAATATAATAAACACAGTATTCATGATTACCAAATAAGCAGACATATTGTTCAGAAACATTTCAGATCTCTCCTTTAGGCTTTGAAGTTGTTTTGGTCTGTTTTGTATTGCTATATCAGTACTGGATCCAGGAAGTAGAGGCCCTTTTAGTTCCTGGTTCCGGAGACTGAGAAGTCCCACAGTGTGAAGAAGCAAGATGCCTGGTTACTGATAAAGCCTTGGGATATTTCAGCTTATTCATAAGGTTTTTGATCAAAATAGGTCAGATATATTGAGAACTACAGCTTTAAATTTCTCTATAGGAAAAAATGAGTAGAATTCAATGCTTTGTTCAATATGCAAGAAGAAAACATGTTATAATCAATAATTTCAATGCCATACCAACATGTATTGATGACTCTATAAATAAGAAACTATGAAGTATTTGAGTACAGATTATATAAAAATTTGGACTTATATTTTAGCTTCTTTAAAACATTTTATGACATGAAAGCAGAAGAGGAGCTATTTTACAGGATGAAGAGGACAGAATAGAGTAGAAGGCAAAGGAATGTGTTAGGGATGAAAATGAGCAAAGTAGTACAATATGCAGGCATGAAAGTCTCCTAATGAAGCCTATTACAATGACAATAAAAGACTGTTTGAAATATGTTTAGTAATTAGAAGTCTAGGAACAAAGGTACTAGGATACATAGTGATACTTCTGATTCTTTGAATTTGTTTCTCTGCTTAATACCTATGTCTACTTCTAATTATTTCAAGATAGAGATAATGGTACTTCACATTGTATTGTGCCCCACTAAGGAGAATGAGAAATAATATCCATCAACTTATCTTTTTAGTGTATTATTCAGAAGATTTTTTTCCACCAGGACCAAAAGAAAGAAAGAAAGAAAGAAAGAAAGAAAGAAAGAAAGAAAGAAAGAAGGGAGGGAGGGAGGGAGGGAGGGAGGGAGGGAGGGAGGGAGGGAGGGAAGGAAGGAAGGAAAGAAGAAGGAAAAGCAAGAAATGCCAGAAAACATGGTCTTTCCTATAAACAGCTTCATATGAAGGCAGCAGTTTTATTCCCATGGAAGACTAAGAAAAGATACAGAAGGATAACTTTTATTTTCCATAAGTGTAGAAGTAGATGCTCATAATCTGCATTCGAGGACTTCAAAACAGTTCAAGGTCAGTATCCTACATCTTATGAATATTACTTTTTCTCATAACAAAAAAGTTTCCTGCCTTCAGATGAATTCTGTAATTTCTTCCAGCTCTAGAACACTGTGGTTATGTCTACCCTATTCCTACTATAAAAATTAAAAACTCAGAGTTGCTCATATATATATATATATATATATATATAATATATATATATATATATATATGTGTGTGTGTATATATCATATGTGAGGTTACATTTTAAAGATGTACAATGCAGTATTATTCTACAGTGTTTTTTTTTTTTTTTTTTTGCTAAAGTTTAATTGATGTTAGTATCAAGTGATGTTTTCTCAATCTTTCAATACCTTTCATTTATTTGAAAAAAATACCCTTATGGAAATAAATATAAGCTAGAAAGGGTTTATTTTAACCAAAATTCTCTTGGATACAGTGGATACAGTGCATTATATTAGGTAATTTAAGACAACAGGAACATAAAACAGGTCACAATATGTCACATCCACAGACAAGAGAGAAATGAACACATACATACATCCAACTCAGCTCATCTTTTTATTTTCATAAAGTAAAGGTCCTCATTCTATGGAATGTTGTTGCTCACAGTGGGCTGAATTTTTCTACATCAGTTAACACAATCAAAACATTCCACCAGAGATATGCCCATGGACAAACTTTATATAGACTATCCTTTCTGAGACTTTCCTTCTTGGTAATTCTAGATCATGTCAAGCTAACAAATAAAACTATCCACCACAATATTCATGTCTTTGAGTCATGTGTTTTGTGGAAGATCAAATATTAATCTCAGAAGAAATTATAAAATAAAGAATAGCAGAATTTATCTATGTAACTCTCATGTGCAGAGAAATAACTATAAACAGAAAAACTTACAAACACAAACTGTGAATAAATAAATAAATAATCAATATAGGATTAGAAAGAATTGCATATATTCAAAAATAGATAAAATGAGGTATACATAAAGCTACATAATGATTATCCTATTGATAACATGTTATTTTAAAAGTTTCTGTTCTGGGAAGTTTACTTAAATAGAATGGTTTAAAAGAATAAAAATACTCTCATTAAGTAATTATGCATGAATTTATTATTACCAAATACTACACCAAACAATGTAAGTTTTGAAGCTATTTAATTCATTTTACATTTATACTGACAAACTTATATAATCATAATTTATTCCATAATATATTTTGTTTTGTAATTCTTTATAAGATCAAACTTTAAACACATTGACATTGTACTTGATACAATTTGAGCATCCTCATCATCATCAGTAACTTCAGGTTCTCCCATAATAGACAGATGTACAAATAAATTTTTTGTAAGAAAAACCATATCTTTGATTATTAATTAGGTATGGACATGGAAAGAACATATAAACAAGGGAGAAGAATTTTAATCCAGCAACATGGCTGCTCTGGAAAGGGATAACATCCAGAGTTATAACCTGTCTGAAATGCAGACATGTCCTTGATTACAATATGATGTGGCTAGAATACAAACATGCCCTTAGTACACATCTTTAATCCCTAACAGTGAAGTTAAGATTAGTTTATAGAAGGAAGCAACCATGTTTGAAAGTGATGTCTAGTTGAGGGCAAAGTGTCAAATCAGTGAAAGATTTGACAGACTGAGGCAGAGATAAGCTATGACCAATTCTCATGAGAACAGCACAGGAAAGAGGCTAGTTAAGAGAGTGTGCACACGCGCTCATGCACACACACAGAGAATTAATAGGAGTGTGGTGTATAGGTGTGTGGTATGTGTGTATGGTGATTTTATCAGGACAGAGACAGGTTACAGTAAGAACAAACTAGAAACAGGGAAGGAGAAATGAGTCAGAGAATGAGTAGAAGACAGAAGATTAGAACATATTGCCAAAGTTAGTATGAGGCCAGCAGAGGAATGCAATCAAAAGCCCAGGGAAGATGGAATATTAGATTGTATGGTAGCTAGCTAGCATCTTCGAATACTAGTCCTAGCGTTAGTTAGAAAAGAAGGAAATGCTCGGGCCACAGCCTATGCCATGGATTCACATAGCTTGGGTGCAGTTCTCATTTATCAGCATCATCTGAGGAAAGAAAAGTAACATTTAACAAAAAAAATAGGAAAAAGGTTTTACCTAAGTAAAGACTAATTGCAGTAAAGTTTTGAGAGTGTAGTTTATAATCATTGTAAAAAACAAAACATTTTTTTTTTTAGAAAAATGTAGTGTAGAAGTTGGTTACTTTCATTTTATTCTAGATGGTATGTGGAATTTCAGCTCTGAATGAGTACAGTCAAAGCATCTCTCCTAATATAAGTTTTTTCTACTGAGTTCTTTATTTTCCTCTTGATAATGGTTTAGTATTGACATGTATATCATCTGTAGGTGGTGTATTTTGGATTATGTTGCCCAAATTCAGGGGTCCACCATCCTATAATTAACTAATTCATACTCCATGCCTATAGCCAAATCTCTCAAAAGAATAGAAAATGTTGTTTCACAGTTTGAGTAAGTAGTTTTTCCTAGTGCAATTAGCATAAAACTTCAATTTTACTCCTTCTATTTTGATAATTGCCTAATATTTAAATGATTGGAAAAAGTATGAAAAAAACTTATTATTTAACTGAAGCTATTAAGCTAGTGTATGGAAATGATCAGCAACAAAAAAATATGTAATTCTTCTCTCTAGAAGACTTATAGATGTTTTTTTTAATACCTACTTTTGCTTGATGTTCATTTTTTTATTTCATTTTTTATTGGATACTTTATTTACATTTCAGATGTTCTCCCCTTACCCCATTCCCCCCTCTGCCCAGGAACCCCCTATCCCATCACCCTCCTCCTGCTTCTCTGTGGATGTGCCCCTACCTACCCCCTTCCCACCTCCCCACCTTCGAATTCCTCCCCTAACACACACACACACACACACACACACACACACACACACACACACGGCATCCGGCCTTCTTGGGACCAAGGATCTCCTCTCCCACCTATGCCCAATAGAACCGTCCTCCCTTAAATATACAGCTAGAGCCATGGATTCCTCCCTAAGTGCTCCCAGGCTGGTGGTTTAGACCCTGGGAGATCTGGTTGGTTGGTATTGTTACTTTCCTCATGGGGCCACAAACCCTTTCAGCTCCTTCAGTCTTCACTCTAACTCCTCCATGTCAGGAAGTACATGCTGACAGGAGCCTGATATAGCTGTTTCCTTAGAGGTCTGCCGAAGTTTGACATATCCAGAGGCAGATGTTCATTTTTATTCAATGTTATCAAATTTTACTTATATGAATGTACATGTAAGTTTTTTTTAATTATGTGAATTTATTTTATCTATGTCTCAGTAATTTTGAACAAAAACTGAATGTGGTATTTATGTAAAAGTGTAAATTTAGATTTTTTTATTTGTAGATTGTTTATTCAGAGTGTCTATGTGTTGTGATGATCATAATGCATTCAGTTGTAGAGGATTTCATACAAATATCTTCATAGATTTAGAGAAACTAAGGTGATCTGCAGGTAAGCTTTTATGTTATGTTATATTCATGCTTAAACCAGTCAGAGAGTATTCATTGATTCTTGTCTGAACCTAGATTTTCCCTGTTTCTTATTTCAATCTCATTATCAATTCAATTCTGCCTTTGAAAGTTTTAAGATAAAAGTTTATTTGTTTATATGGTCCTGTTACACATGAAGATGGCAGAGAAGCTATTCTTCTTTCTTTCTACCATACAGGTCCTTGGGTTCAAACTGAGGTTGAGTGTTGTAGCTGCATATTTTCCCCACAAGTTGGCAAGAGCTAAGGTAGGAGGAGTAAGGAGAGAAGGAGGAGGAGTAAGGAGAGGAAGAAGAGAAGGAAGAGGAGGAGCAAGGGAGGCAGAGATGTAGGAGAATGGAGAGCCATGCATGTATGGAGAGCAGTCCTGGGTAACAACTTACATCTAGGTTAGTTAATTGGTAAACACCTCTAATTGTGTGGGCATCTTGTTATTGAGCATTACCAAACATATAAAGCCTTTGATTAAGGGCTGGTGTCTCTGGCTGTTGAACACTCTGTTGTTCATGGCCTCAAGCCTAGCCTAGTCAGAAATAAGGCGACCCATATCACAAGACAGATCAAGTGCTGCCAATTTAAATATCTCTCTCAACAGTGCGTCTTGGTGACAAACATCTTTAACATCTGTGTGCACTTGTTGACTCACAAATTTTTTCTTTTATAATTCTATCTCATGAATTTTTTTTCTGGAAAACTTTTTCTTATCTCTTTTTTCATAAAATATTTTTCAATAATCTATTTGGAAAATATTAGATAATATATTTGTATTGTATCCATTCATATGGCTGGCTTATCTCTAGGATCTTCCAGAGTTCCAGGTTAGTTGACATTGTCTTCCTATGGGGTTGTCATCCCTTTCAGTTCCTTTATTCCTTGCCCTAACTATTCCATTCAGGTCCACAACCTCCATCTAATGCTTGGCTGTGGCTATCTGCATCTGTCTCAGTCAGCTGCTGTGAAGAGCCTGTCAAAGGACAGCCATGCTAGGCTTCTGTCTGCAAACATGACATAGTGTCAGTAATAATGTTAAGGATTGGTGCCCATCGATGGGATAGTTCCCAAGTTAGGCCCTGAATGGCCTCTCCTTCAGTCTCTGCTCAATTTTTGTCCCTATATTTCCTTGAGACAGGATCAATTTGGTGTCAAAAGATTTTCAGATGAGTTGGTGTCTCCATCCCTCCAATGTGGGTTCTATATGACTTCTGAAGGTAGTCCTATCAGTTTCCATTACCCCACTGTTCAGTATTTTGGCTAAGGGCTCCCACATTGAGTCCTGAAAGTCTCCCCCATCTCATGTGTCTGGGACTTTCTAGAGGTTCCCCACCCCCTACTCCACACTGCTGTATGTTTCATTTCATTCTCCTTGCCCTCTGGGATTCTCTCCTGTTTACCTCCCTTCACCTGATCCTTCTCCTCTTTCCTCACCTCCCCTCTCCCATCCTGGTTATTCCCTCTCTCTGTCTCCCATGATTATTTTGTTCCCACTTCTAAGTGGGAATGTAACATCTGGGACTTCCTTCTTTGTTCACCTTCTTTGTGTATGTGAGTTGTATCATGAGTATTCTGTACTTTTTAGCTAATATTCACTTATCAGTGAGTGCATGCCATGCATGTCCTTTTGAGTCTAAGTTACTTCACTCAGGATGACATTTTTTTGTTCCATCCATTTGCCTGCAAAATTCATGATGTTCTTGTTTTTAATAGCTGAATAACATTCCATTTTATAAATGAACTACATTTTCTGTATCCATTTTTCGACTAAAGGACATCTGGATTGCCTCCAGTTCCTTGCTATTATAAATAAGGCTGCTATAAACATAGAGGAGCATGTGTCCTTATGATATGGTGGGGCATTTTTTGGTTATAAGTTTCAGCATACACTTCCTTATGTCATTATTTTCCGTATTTTATTTCCTACACTCAGAAAAAGAAAATAGGTATAGAGTCCTATATCTCAAAATAATGTAAGTCATTTTCATGTATTACAATCAGTTAAACATTAAATAAAAGTGTTATTGAACTGAATTAGTTGCCAATAATATGTTAAATATGTATTTAAAATTTGGTAATATTTTCCAATGTATTAGATAATAAACCACAATGTCCTCAAATTCATGGATTAAATAAAAAAGATGTAATTGAATTATAAAAGATATTTTTCTCTTTTTGTTAAATATATTTTTCATAAAATATATTCTAATTAAGGTTTTCTCTCCCCCAACTTCTCTAAGACCCTCCCCATCTAACCTCCCATTTGAATCCATATCCTTTCTGACTTTCCTCAAAAAACAATCAGGGTCCTAAGAGAATAATAACAAAATAAGATAAAAATAAATTAAACAAACTTGAATAGGACAAAACCAAACAGAATAAGAGTCAAAGATAAAGAAAAAGAAACATATAGAAACATAGATACAGATACTTCTACTCACAAAGGAATCCCATAAAAACCTAAAATGGGAAGCCATAATAAATAGATAGAGTACTATTTAAAATGAAAAAGAAAATTACTTGTCAGACATTATGAGGCAGGGAGTTCATTTTAGTTTGATCATCTGCTGCAGGTTATCAGGCCTGCTCTGAAGAGTGGTCTGTATACCTAGTGAGACTCATGTACAGAAAGCATAAACGAATGATTTATCTGTGAGTGGTTATCAACAGGAGATAGTTTCTGAGTTAGGAATGGGGGCTTGTTTCAACTTTCCTATCTTTTTACTGAGTACAACCTCTTGCTTAAAGCTTTGCAGGTCCTGTGTATGCCACCACAGTCTCTGTGAGTTCATATGTGAGCCAGCCCAGGTATCTCTAGAAGTTCTTACTTACTTAGTGTTCCACACTCCTTTGGCTCTTACAATTCTTGTACCTCCTCTTCCTCAGGATTCTCTGAACTCTGGGGGGAATGCTTATATGGAGATAGTCAGTTGTGGGTCTCTATATTTTTCCCATCTATTACAGGAGGAAGCTTCTCTGACAATTTCTGAGAAAGGCACTTGTATAGCAGAATGTCACCGGAGGTCATGTTATTGCTACTATATCTTTAGGATAGCATTATTATTTGTGTAGATATTGTCTTCAATAATATTTTACACAAATGTGTGGAGAGCAACCAATGGCCTTGGCAATAGCCTGGGCTGTTTGGGAATTTCCATGGTGCTCCTTTGGGCCACAACATGAGTAGATGTAACAAATTCCCCATAGCAGAATTATTTTTGGTGGCAATAAATGTCCAGTTAGAGCTCTAATTCCCTTGTTATTTGGCAATTTCATTTAGATCATATTCATAAATGTATATATTTTATGAAATTGTATTATGTATTTCCATATAACCCCTGAAATGACCCTTCGCTGTTTCTCCCAATTTTCCCTCCCTTATCACCCTCTTCTCTCCTCCTTCTTATATGATGTTCCCACTCTAGTAAAACGTTGTCCCTCCATAACTACTTTAATCTCCCTATGTAACACACTGATGTTCAGTAGAAAGGAATGAATTTAACTGCTGAACAATTTAGTTTTCTTTACGCATTCATATTTAAGTTCAGACACACTGTTAGGCTTCTTAATGGATTGCCATGTTTATCCAAACATGGAAATTTTAAACATGAATTATGTTTAAAAAATTCTGAATTGTAACATACAAAAATCGTGCCAATTTATTCACTGACAGAATAAAATTTTGCCTATATCTTTATTGAGCAAAAGGTTTTTATACTTCATTGTGTAATTTAGCATAATTTTGTTTGGTTATAAAACATTATGTAAAATACAAAAATTATTTGATGTGATTATACATTGTCAATAAATGCCATAGTGTTTATATATACATATGTATGCACATGTGTGTATGTGTGTTTAAAACATAGATTATATGGCTCTTTGAAGTTTTAGACATATGAACTTTATTATTTACATATGATTCAAACTATACCTTCATCATATCACTAGATTGCTAACATAGGTAGCATTCCATAAATTTTACTTGGATTTGCTACCTTTCCAGAACTGATGGATTAATTAGGCAATCAAGGCGATTTAGTTAAATAGTTGTGTGAGATCAGTATAAAAGCTCAAAAGAAGATAGTGAAAATTAAAGCAAAAAAATGAAAAACAATGTGAATACACTAGAGAATTTCATTTCATTCATTTTTAAATTCAGTCGAAAGACCAGAAGTGGTGATATGAGTAGCTATGACCTCTATACTATAATTTGGTATCATTGCTGTTGACCTTTAATATCTATACAAAAATTATGCAGGTATTATTCATCCCTCCAAGAAACTAGGCATAACCTTGCCAATTTTCTGCTGACTTTCTGCGTTGTATACATTGTTTTGTGACTGTTACAACTTTCCTTTGGGTACTGAATTTGAAGACTGTATTGTCCTTCAATATGTCTGAGAATATTGGACAGTGATTGAATGTCATCTAATGCTTATTAATATGCATGGTGTCATTTGTCATCTCAGTCATCGCTGACACTTTGTCATTTATGTTACTGTAAGCATTATAACAACTCTTAGTTGCAAGTTCTTAAACCTATCTCTTGCTGGCAAAGTCATTGAAAATACCTACAATCATCTACAAGAAAAAGTTCTAATAAAAAAGTATGGGTTTAAGATTGTTTGACCCATTCATACTTTAAGACAAAAAGAAGAAAACTATACAATTTGTTATATAATTGTGACATACTTCCATTCTTTCTATTTTACTGGATTGAATAAATGTGTACTGATTACCAGAAGAATAGATTAAATTTAGTTTTTTAAAATGACTAAATATAATATTGTAAATTAATATAGAATTTCTATGTGACTGAAATTTTATATCAGATTCTTTATTTTATCATCAACTTTTGGATAATGATAGGTAATAATAACATTCCTATAAAGGTAGAATTATGAGACTGAGATTAATATTTTTCAAAGAACATAATTTTAAATTTTGATAGTTAAAAGTAGAATTTAAAGTCCTACATCTTACAATTGTGTTTTTTCTCTAAATAAAGTATGAGTTCTTTTTCAGAGCATTCCTTTGATAGTCTTACAAGTTGTTTAAATGATTAAACAAAACTGTCCATCTTTTCAACATGATTTAGTCTTCTGGAGGACACTGATTTCATCATTTATCTACCCCACAGCATGTGATTGCATGTTTAAGGGGAGGTTGACCTGATTCCAACTACCAGATGGTGCATATTTAGTTTAATTCTTTCATAGTGATTGTAGTGTTCTTACCAGTGATTGGAATAAGAATATGATCAATGACATGTTAGTTAAACTCTCTAAGTAACTTCATGGAATACTTTTTTAAGTTAAAGAAATAAATGACACCAAAAGTTACCCATTTTTCTTTGAATATTTCCATCTGAGAAATGATTATGAGAAACTCATTAAACCACTCTTTCTCTGTAATTGAGGATGAAAATAACATAGAGGGAAATGAAAATAGAATTCTCACATAGTAATCCTGTAAGATCTTTTCACTTTTTCATCTTATTATATGGTAGCACACACAATTAAAATCACACTACTAGACTTTATACCTAGAGCCTACTGATACAAAATAACAAAACTTTTCAGCCTAGGATAGTTTGTGCAATAATAATTATTATTTTTCAAGTATTTGTTTTGAAAGTTGCTCAATATGAACAAGAAAACCCTTAAAATTGTGTGCATCATTCTATGGGTTCTGATCCTATAGTGAACAAAAAGGAGTAAGCAATCTGAGAATGAGCCTTCATCACTCTGTTTTTTTTTTTTTTTTTTTTTCACTGTTATAGGTTTCTGAAAACTACTTTGTTTTATTGCTTTGTAAGTTTTTTCATCACTATAGAAAGACCAGTAAATAATGTGCCATATATTTAATTGTCCTGAATAATTTATATGGGAATGGGAAATGCATTTTCTGACTACTGTGTCAATTTTTAATACTGAAACAATTGTCTTAGTATTCCTTACTTTAATGAAAAAAATACCATAATTCTAGAGTTCAAAGCAAGTTTATCCTGATAAATATTTTTTTATTTTCTTGTTTACATGCTATTTTTATGAAGGGGCAGACTTATTGATCCTTTATGTAGATTACAATACCAGTGGAATCTTGAACTATAATGTGAGTTCTTACAGTAATTAACTCTGAGATGCAGAAGGAATTAATTTTTATAATTAACTCATTTCTAAATGAACAAAAACAAAGTTTTGGTTTTCAGTTGGACATTATATGATGCCTATTTGTCAATTGTCATTGGTATCCAAAAACAAGCTGTTGTACAGATTAGATATGACTGATGAATTGTGCTTTTCATAATCATTTACCAGACATTATCTATTATCCTAAAGATGCTATAACTGATAATTATTTTGATAAGGAAATACCCACAAATCAATGACATTATTATCACCCAGTAGCTTATCATTCTCTGAAAATTTACGGAATTCCTATAATTTTTTCATTCTGTGAAGATTCAGAAACTGTGAACAAGCTTGTACTAAAATGAAACATCTTTCTATTTTGCATCTTTAGTAGTTTTGTGAGAATAATAAAAAATAATGATGTGTTTTAAAAGTGATATAAAATATCACAAAAGCTAGTCAAAACAAAAAATATGGAAAGATTTATAGTTTTATCTCATTCATACTGAATCTTGGACATATTGATCTTACAGAGTTGGAGGGTGTAAAAGGTGGCTTCCTAGAACAAGGGACAGTAGTCAAATAGGCAAAAAGAGAAAATGATTAACCAATGGACTCAACTGAAATAATAGATACATTAAGTATAGCCAATAGATAAAAATTGCATGTTTAAAATTTCAAAGAGCTGAGATTTTTAAAAAGATTTCCTTATATAGAAATGACAAATGTTTTCTAATTTTGTATTGCTTGTCCCACATAAATATATTACACTCTGTATATTTGTGTTGAACATTGTATCATTGCCCCACGAATACAAGTTATTTATTATTGTTGGGAATGGAATGCATAGCCACATATTCCAGGTAAGTGTTCTACTAGTGGCTTTTATCTCTAAATTTAAAACAAAGTTTATGAGACCTGACCAGAAGGATAAACAGCTATATAGGCTTGTCCTGAAAACCTGATGTGTTGAAGTCATTACCCAGAATTCATGGTAAAAAGAAAAAGCTGGGTACTGTCATTCCATCATTTCTAATTTAAGGTTGGAGGAAAATACAGAAAGATTGCCTTAATACTTTCAGATCTGCTAGCCAGGAGTATTCAAATTGGCAAGGACAGGAGACAATCTGTCACAACACAAAAGGGGGAAACAACTCCCAAAGTTCATTTTGGGACCATGACTATATACATACATTCCATGGAGTGTGCACACTTAAACTTATACTGAGACATTAATTAAAAATAAAACTATAAAACAAAATAAATATCTATCTAATTGGAGTTAAACATTTGGAAACACTGATCTAAAATCTCCCAACATTTGTGTCTGCAGCCAGGTCTTTAAATGTAAGACCTTATGGTATGAATGAATTGTTGCTCATTCAAAATATGAAGACTATCATTATTACTAATCTTGTATTCCCATTTTAAAAGAATTATTAAAATTAGTACATATTTTAGATGGTTTGCAATTTTATACTTTTGTTTCTAAATCTGTGAAAATCTAGACTCATATTGTAAACTCCTGTTTTAAAGCCAATGTAGCATAACTTTCCATAATTTAATTAAAATCCACTGAATTGCTTTATTGCTAAATCATGTTAACTTTATTGCTTCAATTCTCTAGGTAGTTTTTTACCAAATAATGTGATAAAGCTCTGTAAGTTCATCATAGTGTACTATACATAATTTGATAAAATATGAAATAAAGTAATAAAAATAATCAATTGAAAATAATGTAATTACAAATGCCAGTATACTTTAACAAGTTAGGCAACTTGCCTTTAAAAAGGAAACAGTTATTTTTAAAATATATTATTGTAAGCACTTTATGGGAGACGTTTATTCTGAAATTAAAGCATATCTATACCTGATAAATATTATTATTGATTATTGCATTAATAGTGTTGCTCTATGTCTAAATGTTGACATGTTATTTATTTTCATTTATGACTCCTATTTAAAATGTGGATATAACTATTATATTCAAAAGAAGGTAACAGTTATTGGCTGCATGATAAACAATGATTGCTAACACCAAAATACTAAAAATTATTTGTAACATATAATTCTAAAGAAAATAGAATTAAAATTGATGCATGATGCTGTAATAGTTAACATACACATTATTATATTTTGTAATGCATCATTATATACAATAAATCTGCTACTATAAATGTAAGTACTGTTTACCTGTTGTAGAACATTGTTGTCAAGCAAAAGAGCAGTTGTGTTTGCTTATAAATAACCATCAGAGATAGGCCTTCTGACTTTGAAATTCCCTGAGAGAAGGATTGGACAGGGAGAAGGAGGGTCATTAACACTCACGTGAGATTTAGGCCTATTCTTTCCTTAATCATCAAGCTCTTTGTAGGTAATTCTTCTTTATGTGGTTATGTGGTTTGGAGAAATTGTTTTTTGTTGTTGTTTTTTTTTCTTTTTTTATTTGCTCATGGTGATGATTTTTAAATCTTAATTGGAAAGTTAAAGTTGTATTTGTGCTCACCATCCTATGTATTTCTGAATTGTTTTTTTTAAATATTATTTAATCTTTTTTTATTACTCCAGATTTTATCCCCCTCTCGGTTCACCCTCTGACTGTTCCACATCCCATACCTCCCTCAATTTCCACAAGTATGTCCTCACTCTCCAACTCCCTACCTCACCAGACCTCCCCACTCCCCTGGGGCCTCTGGACACTTTGAGGGTTAGGTGCATCATCTCTGATAAAACACAGACCCATCAGTCCTCTGATGTATATGTGTTGCCGGCCTCATATCAGCTGGAGTATGCTGCCTGGTTGGTAGTCTAGTGTTTGAGAGATCTCAGGTGTCCAGGTTAATTGAGACTGCTGGTAATCCTACAGGGTCGCCCTCCTCCTCAGTTTCTTCCAGCTTTTCCCTAATTCAACCACAGGGGTCAGCAGCTTCTGTTCATTGGTTGGGTGCAAATATCTGCATCTGACTCTTTCAACTTCTTGTTGGGTATTTCAAAAGGCAATCGTGATAGGTACCTTTTTGTGAACACTTCATAGCCTCTGTAATACTGTCAGGCCTTGGGACCTCCCCTTGAGCTGAATCCTACTTTGAACCTGTCCCTGGACCTCCCTTTCCTCAAATTCTTCTCCATTTTTGTCCCTGCAGTTCTTTCAGACAGGAACAATTCTGAGTCAGAGGTTTTGACTGTGGGATGGCAACCCCATTCCTCACTTGATGTCCTGTCTTTATGCTGGAGGTGGGCTCTACATATCAAGAATGAAAGTATGGGCCACTCCCCCAGAAAGAGAGCCATGACCTGCTGAAGTGCTTGCTGATAGTAGAGGAAATGCAGGATGGGTAGCAAAGGGGGATAATTATAAATACTAGCTAAGGCCACTTGACCAGTGGCAGAAATGAGGAATATAAATAACATTAATGTTTCTGTCATATTTTGGTAAGAGTGTGTCTGTACATATATTCGTGTTTTATTTCCTCAGTTTCTATATCATGTAGTACAACATCAATTTAGAGACTACCAATGGTTATTGTCTTTAAGTTTTGAGATAGCAAAAGAATGTTCATGCCATATATTCTAAAATTTATAATGTGTTGTTACATGATGGATAGTTATATCATGTGACCCCATGTAACAAGTGAGAGACATGGCATATATAGAAATGACCTTATTTAAGGTAAAACCATAAGCATAGATGTAATTGTAGACTCTCCATTTTACCAATATTTCTCATTAAATAAACACTTTCAAGTCTACCATATTTTATAACTATGATGGATGCAGAATCCTCAGTAAACAAAATACATCACTTATCATGATCCAGGTAAAATTTTGAATACAAGTAATCATTATAAAAGTGTATAATATAGAAGAAATAGAGAATATCCTAGGAGAGCACCAACATATTTGTAAATAAGGCTTGTTCAAGTGAATTTGGAAAGACTTTGCATAGGAAAAGTATCATGGAGTATCTACCATAAAATATTTTATTTTTAGTCAAATTATTAAAAAAGCAACAGAACCTACAGTTTTTTAATAAAGATAGAAGATAAAATCATGTCTGCAGCATAGACTTTGTAGTAGTTATTAGAAAACTAAATTAAATCATGAAAGTAGCCATATATGAACTAAAAATATTTCCAATTATTATAATAATCCATGTATATAAAATATTTATGAAATATTAAATCTTGTGTTTTGCCTAAGACTTTATCTGAAGATATCTTGTTAGGCATATTGGGATATTTTTAGGCAATATTATTTTAGAATATTTCTTTCTATATGTAGCTTTTTCCCCTTCAGATGCAGCTACATTTCATATATGTTTTGATTGATGATATTCAAGGATTATTTATATATATTTTTTAACTCTTTTGTAATCTATTATTTTTGTTCCCATATTTGCCTAATTTCAAACAGTCATTTAAAACTCCTTTCTTCTACATGATCCAGAATCCAGTTGAATCTTTCCATTGAAGTTTCAATGTTTCTAAATTCCGTGACTCTAAACTTATATAATCCCATGCATTCTCTCAAATCACCATGAAGTAAGGCTAGACTTCAATAACAGCAAAACAACATAAAGCCCACATACTCATGGTAACTGAACTACTCTCTGCACGGTGATAACTTTGCCAGGAATGAAAGGAATTAAAGACTATAAAATTCAATGAAAATGAGGACACATCATACCCAAACTTATGAGACACAATGAAACAGTGTTAAGAGGAAAATTCATAGCACTAAGTGCTTTCATAAGAAATTAGAGAGAGCCCATAGAAGTAACTTTTTTTTTTTTTAAACTGAAGAAATGTGGTTTTATTATGAATATAACCTGAGTTTAACATTGGGAATTTATTGCCAAGCTACAGCCCTGTTAAGGTTTTACTACATTCCAGGGAAACTGAAGTCAGTTTCACAAAAATAAAAATGTTTTTCATATTTATTGAATAGTCTAAATATGTGATAGTATGCAGATTTGTAGGTATTCCCCATTTTGTGACAATAGAAGAACATGTTTTTGTTGTTGTTGTTTCACTTTAGTACCTAGTTGGATTTCACAACTAAGCTTCAAAGAAAGTTATTTTTTCCTTCATTAAAATTTGAAATATTTAAGAACCAGATAAAGATAGTGTTAAAATACAGCAAGAGTAAAACATTTGTTTTGCAATTTGGAGAGAGATGCTGATTTCAGAGCATAGAAAAGAACGAAAACTTGTTTAGTAGAAGAAATAATTTCCTAAAATGACCACGCTAAAGGCTAAATGAGGAGACAGATAGAAAGGCAGAAATGTTCAGAGGGAGAATCCTCTCTACAGGTGATCCCAGACAAGAACTGATGTTTTTTAATTGATCAAATCCAATCTCTCAAAGGTGCGGCTGACTACAAACTATGCAAATTCTCAAAGCTTCTTGATTGTGGTGTTTGAATACGCTTAGCCCAGGGAGTGGCACTAATAGTAGGTATGGCCTTGTTGGAGGAAGTGGGCATTGAGAAAGTTGCCTGGAAGCCAGTCTTTTCCTGTTTGCCTTCAGAACAAGATGTATAATTCTCACCTTCTCCAGCATCATGCTTACCTGGACACTGCCATGTTTCCCACCATGATGATAATGGACTGAACCTCAGAACCTGTAAGTCAGCCCCCATTAAACATTGTCCTTTATAAGAGTTGCCTTGGTCATGGCAACGGAAACCCTAAGACAATGTTCCTCTAAACAGAAGGTATCATTATTGATAGGCAATGTCATGTGTCTATCCTGATACACAAATGCTCTGTGGGACACAAAATGGTGAGGAAGAAAGATTCTTATGGGACACTGGGACATATTCCAGAAGGACAAAGTTCGTGGGAGATGCATACCTTAAGGGAGCATGGTTTTCAGTAAGTCCGAAAGCCACTGATCATCCACACTTTCTCATTTGTGGTTCTTCCCACGTGTCAGAGCTTCCTTCTCTGGAAAGCTGTCTGGGATCACCTGTAGAAGTAACTTAATAACACACCTGAAAGCTCTAGAACAGAAGGAAACAAACACATCAAAAGAGGTGTAGATGGCCAGAAACAAACTATTCATTAAATCAACACTTACAAAAATAAATAGAATCATAC
This sequence comes from Mastomys natalensis, assembly GCA_021653895.1. Classification (NCBI taxonomy): domain Eukaryota; kingdom Metazoa; phylum Chordata; class Mammalia; order Rodentia; family Muridae; genus Mastomys; species Mastomys natalensis. The sequence goes on from JAJTUV010002771.1 coordinate 39,934, forward strand.
AAAGAATCAGCAAAACTGAAATATGATTCTTGGAATTATTTTATGAAATTCTACTTGCCTCATAATTTTTCCTGTGTTTTAATTTCCTAGTTAATTAAGTTTTCTGTTTATCATTTCACTAGGCTTCTCAAGTATTTGTAATTACTTTTCACAAAATGTATATATTTCTTTTTGTTTGAAGTTAGCTGGTGTCATTTTGTGAGTTGCTTCTGGTCGTGTCAAGCTGCTTAAATTTTTCACATCAATGTACCCTTGATTTGGTTTCTATAAACTTAAATAATTTAGCCTTTCTTTGAGACCTCACAGAACAGTTTTAGTAGTATAAAATATTTCTTTCTAAGGTCTCTCTACTGAAGATATTCCCTCAAAAAGTAAAACTGAGTGAGGTTGGATACATTCATCTGACTGATTCTTGGCCCACAATGGAGAGGTCTGTTGTTGTACCAATTTGCAAGAGGTTTAACAGATTTTAATTCTACTCTAGATTTGTTTGTCTTCTAAATCTTAGGTGGTCAGATTTGTACTGGGATAAAGGTTTTCTTGTGGGTTTAATTAATGGGCTTATGGCGATATTTGCTAAGAGATAGGACTGCTTTAGCCTCCAAGAAAATCCCTACTACAATACTGGAGAGGTTTTAGATTGAATACTGCATTTATGATCAAAAGTATTCAAGACTATTTTGGAAAAAGAATGCAGAATATCCAATGAGAACATGTGTGTAGCTAAGGTCTGTGATCATGTATGTATGTGATATATAATTGCTTAGATTTAGTTCTTGAATACCTATATATAAGATATTTTCAGCTTGAGTCTGAGATCACAGAGATGTATGCCATCAACGATTTTGTGGTTAATCATTTCACTTATATTGTTGCTTAGTAGAGCCAGAACAATGCTGTATTTCAGTCACTTGTAATTAAGCAAGGTCATTAATCTTCAGGAGTATTTCTCTGTATACTTTATCCCATATTCCCGACGTCTCAAACTCTTTTCTTCAGTCAGTCTGAGAAAGGAAGACCTCATAATGAAGATTCAGAACTATATGATGAAGACCTGATGAACATTTTGATAAGACAGTCACAGTGACTCAAGTAGTCGTACTTCTTTGTGAAAGCATGTTTGTGAGAACACATTCCACAGCACAGCTAAAGCATCTGAAGTCAAGCTTAAGGTTTAGTTTAGAAGAGATTTTAGAACCAGTTGTTTTAAGCAGCACAGAGACAGGCTTATGGCAAAAATTTCAGGAATTGTTTATGGTGGTATGTTGCCATGGAAAACAAAACAGAGGAGATTTGTACCTGAACTCAGTTTTTTGAGAAGCATTTTATAGTGATGAGTCTAGCAGGCATGTCAATATGTATCTGTCTTCCAAAGTTATCTACACAGACACTGAAGTATATGGATTATAGCAGACCAGAACCAAGAGCCAAGACCAAACAAAGACTCTTCATAATCAGAGGTTTAAATATAAGAAACCACCACTGACTTATAGATCATTAAACTTCCCTCTGGGTACTTTAAAAAAACAATGATTAGTTGACACTTCAGCTAGATATGGGAGAGGTGTAGCAGAGCTACAAGGTAAGTTTTGATTCCACTGTGGAGACTTCTATATGTGGACAGGTGCCCTTGAATTCTGAGTCATTATTGTGAATGATTCCTCTGAATCCATTGACAGACATTTTGGGTAGAAGGATCAAAGCCAATTGTTGGGATACAGAAACACACAATGAGCTGGGCATCACTAGTCAAGAAAATACCTCACAGACTTGCCTATAGCCAAATCATATCTAGGCATGTTCTCAGTTGATACTCCCCTTTTCTCAGAAAACTAGCTCATGTCAAGCTGACAAAAATTATCAACTGGGAAAATGTATGTGTAAACCATAAATGATTTATTTTCTTGTTTTAGTAAGCAGTATAATATAAGTGGCAGCTAGATTTGTTTGTTTATTTGTTTGTTTTAATATAGGTCACTTTTCCTTGAAAAATATATTACCTTCTTAAAATTTAAAGATATAACTGAATTTATATCTGAAAAATCTGTTGTTTAACCACATAAAATTAAATATATTAATTAAAATATACCTCAATAGAGTTTAACTTCATTGATGAAGTAATTTGGAGACTAATATGGCTATACATGTCTATGGTTTTTTCATTTTAGAGGGCAAATAAATAGAAAAAATGACTTTGAGGTCATCCTAGGCTACATAGTGAGTAAGATTTACTAGAGCCTGGAACTGTATAGAGATATTATAGAATATGAAAGTAAAAAGTAAAGTGGAGGAAGGGATGGAAAAAAGGAGAATTAGGAGCAATAAATGAAACAAAGAGGAAGGGAAGAAATATTTTTCTGAAAGTTTTTTCTTGTAATAGTTCTGCTTTCACAAGAACAAGCAAATCAAAATATATAGTAGCTTAAGGAATTACATGGTAGTCTATGAGTTAGAAGGGAAGTGAAAGAGAGATTTAAGCCATTCAATAGCATGTTTTCCCCAAAACAAATAAGCCAGGTACTTGTGAATGATTTTAAAGCCAACCTTGCAAGCAGGCAAATCTTTGAATCACTAGGGAAAACATTAGCACGTTTTGTTCACTTTTGGTGTTATTTGTCAACATATTGCAAGAAAAAATTAGCACTAGTAAAAAGCTGTGCGTGGCTGGGAAGCTGTTAAAAAATGGTAGGAATTTAAGTATTCCACATATTCCAAAACTTTGTAAGAGAAGGGTAGAGTCATTTACATTTCAAAATTAAACATCAAAAGATTAAACCAAGAAATTATTGCAATGACAATGGTCCATTTAATGAATTCTCAAGACAAGAATTGAAGTTGAAACTGTCATATCTATTTTTAATACATTTCTAGTGAATATATCTGCATCCACTACATTTATCCTGTTTAAAGAATGAGTAATTAAAAACGGGAAATGCCTTTTCTAATGCTAAGAGTTTGGCACAGTGTTCTTGAAAATAAGATAGATAAATGCATGGGAAATATAAAAACAAATGAATATAACAAATCAAAATAGAATAACTAAAAATTACTATAAGTGCAGTCATCAACACTTAAGCATGATTTGTGATCAAACAATTAAAAACTTAAGTTTTAAAGAGAGATTAGATCCAAAGAAATCATAATACATTATCTGCAACAGCCAATAAACCTATCCTGTTTGATAAACTGGTTCAAATTTTGTCTGAACTTTGTAGAGTATAATAAAATAGAGAATATCACTCTTCTCATAAATAATATATGATCTTTCATGTTACTTGTGTTATATATAACATTGTTATTAAATATAAATATATTTAATGCAATTTTAAAAATAAGTACAATTATATATGGCATATGTTAAATAATGCAAGTCTAATAAATAATACATATTTAACATTGTCTATACAAAATTGAAAGCATAAAGTATTGAAAAAGTTTCAATCAATTCCAAAGCCTCATATTTACAATGAGTTATTGAAAGTTCTGACAGTTTGGTAAGTTCGTCAATAGTAATGATGTTAGAGAAAGAAATTGTTCAGGTTATTGATCATTATGTTGACAAAGTGCTATAAAAGAAATCAGGGAGAAAACCTTGTCCAGATTGTGAAAAGGGTTTCTTAAATATGCTACAGAAAGCTTAAATTAAAGCACACTCTAAATGATATTATATTGTCAACATTAGAAAACTGCTCTTTAAATCTTTGCTGTAGAAAAATAAAAAGTTTAGTTTCTACAATTACTTATAACATATGAATTTGAGAACTAATTTGTGTTGTTACATACAAATAATTCTTATCAATCAATAACAAGACTATAAACATCAAAACTGAGAATGAAAGTTCAATGGATATTTCATCAAAATAAATAATCATGTAAGATAGGCAAATAGATAGGTTGCTTAGCATCATTATTACATGAATGAAAATTATAAAAAATAAAACAAAATGGGACATTATTACATTGATATATTTTGATTTGGATTGTCCCATCACTAAGGATTTTGATTATATTTTGCTGGTCTTTGCTATATTGTCATTTTTTCTTCAGAGATCTGGATATTAATTCACAAATATATTGATTAGATAATTTAATGTTTTCATTTTGAATTTTCTGTACTTTTCATATGTATATATTCTTTGCCATATATATGCATAACAAAGATTTTCTGTGTACTTGGTTTCTCCTTTCTGTTTGTTTTGGCTACTGTATTGTTTTTATTTTTATATATTTTCATTCAAGAATTCTTATTATTTCCTGAGTTATTTGAATTCTTTAAAGAAGTCTTGTATATATCAATATATACATGTATATGTATAATATGCATATATTGTTACTTTTATTTTTTTTTACAGTCCAGTCATTACCCTCCTCCCAGTTCACCCTTGCACAGTTCCTCACTCCATTCTTCTTCCCCAGTGTCACCAAAAGAATACCCCTCATACACGCCAGGCCTTCTCACCCCCTGGTGCCTCCAGTCTCTTGAGGGTTAGTTGCATCTTCACTGACTGAGTCCAGATGTGGCAGTCCTCTGCTGTATGTATGTTGGGGAGTCTCATATAAGCTGGTGTATGGTGTCTGGTTGGTGGCCCATTGTCTGAGAGATCTTGGGGGTCCAAGTTGATTGTTTTCCTATGGGGTCACCCTCCTCCTCAGCTTCTTCCAGCTTTTCCCTTATTCAACCACAGAGTTCCCCTGCTTCTGTTCATTAGTTGGGCATAAGTATCTGCATCTGACTCTTTCAGCTGCTTGTTGAACCTCTCGAAGGGGAGCCATGCTAGGCTTGTCTGTAAGCACACTACAGCATCAGTAACAGTGTCAGGGCCCAGGGCCTCCCCTTGAGCTGGATCCCAATCAGGTCCTGTCACTTGACCTCCTTTCTCTCAGACTCTTCTCCATTTTTGTCCCTGAAGTTCTTTTAGACAGGAACTATTCTGTGTCAGAGGTTTTGACTGTGGGATGGTAACCCACTCCTCCACTTGCTGTCCTATCTTTCTACTAAAGGTAGACTCTACAAGTTCCTTCTTGTAGAGGACATTTCATCTAAGGTCTCTCTCTTGGAGTCCTGATACATTTTAGAGAGTCCCCCAATTCCTATCTCTTGAGGTTGTTTGTCTCCATTCTTTCTGCTGGCCCTCAAGGCTTCAGTCCTGTGTCCCCCACACTAATACTTGATCATGTTCCCATTTCCCCCTCTCTTTCTTCTCCTTTCCAAGTGGGATCAAGACATTCTCAATTGGGCCTTTCGGCTTGTAACCTTCTTGAGTTCTGTAATATCTTGACAAATATCATCCTATTAGTGAGGACATACCATTTATATACTTTTGGGGTTGAGTTACCTCACTCAGGGTGATATTTTCTAGTTCCATCCATTTGCCTGCAAAACTCATGGTGTCCTTGTTTTTAATAGCTGAACAGTACTATTGATACTTTTATTGTTTCTATTATGAACTTTGTTTTGAAACAAGTTATTGTTATGACTACATGATTACTGTTTTGTGAAGATTGTTTGGGTTATTGAGGCTATTATGTGCTATAGATAAAGTTTTTCTCATTTTTCCATATTTCAATGTCAATAGGATTGCTTTCAGTAGTACAGCCATCATTTTACCCTAGTAGTAAATCCACATTTTCATGAGTATGAGGAGTATTTCAGCCTTTTAGTGTTTTCTTTCATTTTTTTATTCAGTGTTATACAGATTTTATTTTGTTTGTATTTTACATCCTTTGTTGGGTTTATTCTTGGTGGCTCATTGAGATAATGATGAATTGAATTGTATTGCTGAGTTTCTTATCACTATGTTGGTTTTGACACATGGAATATGATTCTCTTTTGTGTGCTTTTATATGTTGTTAATTTGGAGAATATATTTATAAGGCTAAACAGGATTTTTCTGATGTGATCTTTAAAGTTTTAAATATGGGATGGTATTGTCTGAATAAAGTTTAATTTATCTTCTTGCTTTCCTAGTTGCATAAATCTAATTTTTTTCTCTTGCCGTATACCTATGGCTAAAAAGATAATTCAAACATTTAAAAGTGGATAAAGTGGACACACTTGTCTCATCCCATTTTTGAGGGGCAGGGAAATCTAATTTCCTATTCGAAGGTATAACTCTAAACATACATTTATTGTGTATAGTCTTTATTAAGTAAGGCATGATCCTATCATTTCTAGACTCTGTAGATCTTATATCATGAACCTATATTGTAATTTGTGCAAGGCTTTTTGTGCATTCATTAAGATTATCATGTGATTTCTGTCCATTATTGTATCTATAGGCTATAGCACACATATATTAGTATATATTAAAATATCTTTGCATCATAAAGTGAAACTACCTTGATCATCTTATATGATCTTTTAAACATGATATTCAAGGAAGTTTTCAAGTGTTCTGTTCTTAGCATTGTCATAATTGTTGATCAATAAGTTTGATCTGTAGTTTAATTTATATTATGTATCATTAACTAGATACATCATTAGTATACTTCAGTATTTTCTGTTCTTCATGAATACTGAATCTGGAAACACATAATGTTTTCTTATTGGATAGGCTTAGATCTTTAATCCATTCCCTTATGCATATGCTTTAGAATGTTATGATTTTCTATAACCTGTGTATATTCTTCATGTTTTGTTACTCATTGAAAGTGAAGAAAATGACACCTTTCATAATAGTCACAAATAATATAAAATACCTCAGGGTGAATCTAACCAAGCAAGTGAAAGATCTGTATGACAAGAACTTCAAGTCTCTGAAGAAAGAAATTGAAGAAGATCTCAGGAAATGGAAAGATCTCCCATGCTCATGGATCGGCAAGATTAATATACTAAAAATGGCCAACTTGCCAAAAGCAATCTACAGATTCAATGCAATCCCCATTAAAATACCAACTCAATTCTTTACAGAACTAGAAAGAGAAATTCTCAAATTTATTTGGAACTACAAAAAACTCAGGATAGCGAAAACCATTCTCAACAATAAAAGAACTTCTGGAGGAATCGCCATCCCTGACCTCAAGCTGTACTACAGAGCAATAGTGATAAAAAACGGCCTGGTATTGGTACAGAGAGAGGCAGGAAGATCAGTGGAATAGAGTTGAAGACCCAGAAATGAACCCACACAACTATGGTCATTTAATCTTTGACAAAGGAGCTAAAACCATCCAGTGGAACAAGGACAGCATTTTCAACAAATGGTGCTGGTTCAACTGGAGGACAACATGCAGAAGAATGCAAATCGATTCATTCCTATCTCCTTGTACAAAGCTCAAGTCCAAGTGGATAAAGGACCTTCACATAAAACCAGACACACTGAAACTAATAGAAGAGAAGGTGAAGAAGACCCTCGAATACCTAGGCACAGGGGAAAAGTTCCTGAACAGAACACCAATGTCCTATGCTCTAAGATCAAGAATTGACAAATGGGACTTCATAAAATTGCAAAGTTTCTGTAAGGCAAAGGACACTGTCAATAGGACAAAATGGTAACCAACAGATTGGGAAAAGATCTTTACCAATCTCACATCTGATAGAGGACTAATATCCAGTTTCTACAAAGAACTCAAGAAATTAGACTCTAGACAACCAAATAACCCTATTAAAAATGGGGTACGGAACTAAAATAATTCTCAACTGAGGAAATGCGAACGGCTGAGAAGCATCTAAAGAAATGTTCAGCATCCTTGGTCATCAGGGAAATGCAAATCAAAACAACCCTGAGATCCACCTCACACCAGACAGAATGGCTAAAATCAAAAACTCAGGTGATAGCAGATGCTGGCAAGGATGTGGAGAAAGAGGAACACTCCTCCATTGTTGGTGGATTGCAAGATGGTGCAACCACTATGGAAAACAGTCTGGCGGTTCCTCAGAAAATTGACATATCACTACCTGAGGACCCAGCTATACCACTCCTGGGCATATACCCAGAAGATGCTCTAACACATAACAAGGACATATGCTCCACTATGTTCATAGCAGCTTTATTTATAATAGCCAGAAACTGGAAAAGAACCCCGATGCCCTTCACCAGAGGAATGGATACAAAAAATGTGGTACATTTATACAATGGAATATTACTCAGCTATTAAAAACAATTAATTTGATAAATTCTTATATAAATGGATGGAACTAGAAAATATCATCCTGAGTGAAGTAACCCAATCACAAAAGAACATACATGGTATTCATTCACTGATTATTGGATTTTAGCCCAGAAGCCTGAAATACCCAAGATTCAACTCACAGACCACATAAAGCTCATGAAGAATGATGACCAAGTTGGGGGGGGCTTCAGTCCTTCTTAGAAGGAGTAACAAAATACTCAAGGGAGCAAATATGGAGACAGTGCAGGACAGAAACTGAAGGAGGACCTTCTACAGATCATTCCACCTGGATATCCATCCTGTGGGCAGTCACCAAAGGTAGAGGTTGATGTGGATGTCAGGATGTACATGCTGACAGGAGCCTGATATAGCTGTCTCCTTAGAGGTCTGCAAGAGTCTGACATACTCAGGGCAGATGCTCACAGCTAACCATTAAACTGATCATGGAGTTCCCAATGGAGAAGATAGAGTGAAGGCTGAAGGAGTTGAAGGATTCGTGACACCATGAGGAAAGCAACAATACCAACCAACCAGAGCCCCCAGGGTCTAAACCACCAGCCTGGAGCGCTTAGGGGGACCCATGGCTCGAGCTATATATGAAAGGGAGCTATATATAAGTGGGAGAAGACATCCTTGGTCCATGAAGGCCGGACGTCGTGGGGGGGGGGATATTCGAGGGTGGGGAGGTGAGGTACGGGGAGGGTGGGTGGGGGTACACCAACGTGGAGGCAGGAGGAGGGGGAAGTGATAGTGAGTTCCCGGACGGAGGGGGGGAAATGGGTAAGAGAGAATATCTGAAATGTAAATAAAATTTCCAATAAAAAAAAAAAAGAAAAAAAAAAAGGAAAAAAAAATACTCAAGGGAGCAAATATGGAGAAAAAGTACAAGACAGAAACTGAAGGAGGGACCGTCTACAGACCATTCCACCTGGATATCCATCCTGTGGGCAGTCACCAAAGGTAGATGTTGATGTGGATATCAGGAAGTACATGCTGACAGGAGACTGATATAGCTGTCTCCTTAGAGGTCTGCAAGAGTCTGACATACTCAGAGACAGATGCTCACAGCTAACTATTAAACTGATCATGGGGTTCCCAACAGAGAAGATAGAGTGAAGACTGAAGGAGTTGAAAGGGTATGGGACCCTATGAGGAAAGCAACAATACCAACCAACCAGAGCCCCCAGGGTCTAAACCACCAGCCTGGGAGCGATTAGGGAGGTACCCATGGCTCTAGCTATATATGCAAGGGAGCTATATATAAGTGGGAGAAGAGATCCTTGGTCCCATGAAGGCTGGAAGTCGTGGGGGGGGGCGGTATTCGATGGTAGGGAGGTGTGGTACGGGGGGAGGGTGGGTGGATGTAAAGCAATGTGGAGGCAGGAGGAGGGGGGAAGGGATACTCAGTTCCTGGGAAGGAGAGGGGGAAATGGGGTAAGGAGAGAACATCTGAAATGTAAATAAATTTCCAATAAAAAAAAAAAGTAAGTGAAGATTAATCACATTGTCTTTCAGCTATTTTTTCTATACTTTATGCAATCAGTTAATGAAGTCTTTAGGGCTTCAACTATGTTTTGTTTGGATAGTGTGTTTATTGATCCTTTATTCCAATATCTCTGATATGTTTAGTACTTATCACTTTATTGAATTGTTGTCCAAGGAAAATGTGGATCAATTTGCATTCTTCTACAAGTGACCTCCAGTTGGACCAGCACCATTGTTGAAAATGCTGTTTTTTTCACTGGATAGTTGAGCACCTTTGTCGAAGATCAAGTGACCATAGGTATGGGGTTCATTTCTGGGTCTTCATTCTATTCCACTGATCCTCCTGACTGTCTCTGTTCCAATACCATGCCGTTTTTATCACTATTGCTTTGTAGTACAGCTTGAAATCGGGGATGGAGATTCCCCCAGAATTTCTTTTATTTTTGAGTGTAGTTTTCGCTATCCTGGGTTTTTTGTTATTCCAAATGAATTTTAAGATTGCTCTTTCTATCTCTGTAAAGAATTGAGTGGGAATTTTGATAGGGATTGCATTAAATCTGTAGATTGCTTTCAATTCCAAGTGGATCAAGGACCTCCACATAAAACCAGCTACACTGAAACTAATAGAAGAGAAAATAGGGAAAAGCCTTGATCACATGGGCACAGGGGAAAATTAACTGAACAGAACACCAATGGCGTATGCTCTAAAATCAAGAATTGACAACTGGGATCTCATAAAACTGCAAAGCTTCTGTAAAGCAAAGGATAAGGTCAACAGGACAAAGCGGGAGCCAACAGATTGGGAAAAGATCTTCACCAACCTTACATCTGATAGAGGGCTAATATCCAAGGTATACAAAGAACTGAAGAAACTAGATTCCAGACCATCAAATAACCCTATTAAAAAATGGGGTAGAGAGTTGAACAAAGAACTCTCAACTGAGGAAACTCGAATGATTGAGAAACATCTAAAGAAGTGTTCAGCATCCCTAGTCATCAGGGAAATGCAAATGAAAACAACACTGAGATTCCACCTCACACCAGTCAGATTGGCTAAGATCCAAAACACAGGTGACAGCAGATGTTGTCGAAGATGTGGAGAAAGAGGAACACTCCTCCATTGTTGGTGGAATTGCAAGCTGGTACAACCACTATGGAAAGCAGTCTGGCGATACCTCAGAAAATTGAACATAGTGTTACCTGAGGACCCAGCTATACCCCTCCTGGGTATATACCCAGAAGACATTTCAACATGAAACAGGGCCACATGTTCCACTATGTTCATAGCAGCCTTATTTATAATAGCCAGAAGCTGGAAAGAACCCAGATGTCCTTCAACAGAAGAATGGATACAGAAAATGTGGTACATTTACACAATGGAGTACTACTCAGCTATTAAAAATAATGAGCTCATGAAATTCTTAGGCAAATGGATGGAGCTAGAATATATCATCCTGAGTGAGATTACCCAATCACAAAAGAACACACATGGTATGCACTCACTGATAAGGGGATATTAGCCCAAAAAACACACAATATCTAAGATGCAACGCATAAACCTCATGAAACTCAAGAAGAAGGAGGAAGACCAAAGTGAGGGTGCTTTTGTCCTTTTAAGAATGAACATCAAAAGATTCAACCAGAGCTCCCAGGATCTAAACCTCCAGCCTGAGAACAGACAGGGGCAAGCTGTCCTCTGATAGGCTCTAACCAGCAGCTGACTCAGACAGATACAGACATCCAGAGCCAAACAGTGGATGGAGCTTGAGGACTCTTATAGAAGAATAGGCGGAAGGATTGTGGGCCATAAGGAGATAGGAACTGCACAGTAAGATCAACAGAGTAAACCAACCTGAACCCTTGGAGCTCTCAGAGACTGAATCACCAACCGTGGAGCATACCTAGTCCACACAGATCTACCTCCATGGGCTGGACCTAGGCCTCCCTGCACATATGTTGTAAATGTGCAGCTTGGTTTTCATGTAGGTCTCAAACATCTGGAGTGGGGGCTATCCCAAAACATGCAGCCTGTATATGGAGTATGGTCTTCTAGCTGGGTGCCTCATCTGGCCTCAATGGAAGAGGAAGCACCTAGCCTCTCAGAGACTTAAAGTGGCAGGGTGGGGGATACAGGAGGAGGGGGTACTCAGAAAACAAGAGATGGGGAAGGATTGTGGGAGGGGGTGACTGGGACAGATTATAAAGTGAATAGCAAAAAAAAAAAATAAAATAAAATAAAAAAAAAGAAATTTGGAAGGCAAAAAAAAAAAAACCAAAAAAAAAACTTGTCAATAGAATGCAACACACACACACACACAAACACACATATAGACAGACACACATACACACATACACAGACACACAAACACACACATAGACAGAGACACACACACATATAAACAAGACAGACACACAAACAAAAACCAAATACATGGGAAAGAAACATGAGCCAATCTGGGCATATGTTGATCCATCATTTATGAACTTACCATTTGCTGTCAAGGTACAGTCATCAATGATAAAAGTCCAATACCAAAAAGGAATAAAAATAAGGCTTCTAACAGTCAAACAAACAAACAAACAAACAAACAAAAAAGAATTGTTTTTCTTATGTGTCATGTCTTGCTCAATATTGAACAGTTTATTCTATCTCCTTTGAATTCATTGATCATTATAAAATCAATCTCAGGATATGTTAACATTCTATTCAATTCATTATCCTTAAAATCAGATGTGAGCAAATTTTTGGTTTTGTGAGAGTTATATTATTTTTATGTTTTTTCCTCTTCGACTGAGTGTAGTAATTCAAATGGAAAATGTCTCCCATAAACTCATGGATTTGAACACTTGGTCCCTACTTGGTGTCTCTGTTTGAAGAGACTATCACATAAATATGTCAGGAGAGGATGGACTTTGAGAGTCCCTTGCCACTCTTTCCAGTTTGTTTTTAATTTTCTTGTGTTTGCAGTTGAGAATGTGATCTGTCATATTCCACTACCTATGTCCAAGCCTGCTGCTTTTTGACATTTTTCTATATTGATAGTCTCACACTCTGTAACCTTAAGCCCAACTAGACTCTTGCTCCTATAAGCTGCATTGGTCATTGTGTTTTTTCCATCAACAGCAAAGTAACTAATTTTAGTCTGTATGTTGCTATATGTACTAGTATCATATTTATTCCACTTCTAAATAGGCTTCACTTGACTATATATCCAGGAATATCAGCTTGATATTTCATATTATATACTTTATGTGCTTTGTGCCCTATTTGGCTTTAACTGGTGGGTTTTTAACAATTTATATTTTGGTATAGCCCAGATACTACCTTCCCCTATAAATCTTGTTATGTAGAGTTCCTTTGATATTATAGGCAGGTACACTAATGTATTGGGTGCATCCTATGTAATTCCTATTCCAGCCCTGTGATTATTTTATAGCTCACAGAATGATGTAGCTGAAGCAAAAAGAGAATTTCCTCTTGAGTGCTGGGTACACAAAATAGCTTCAGTATTTCTCTTTGCTATTAAATGAAAGGTAGAGAGATGCTTTGAGTCCAATAGCTAATCCTATGGTGCCTGGGTAAACATATATGAGCTTGGTTTCCCTTAAGTTTTAATCTTTAAAATTAAATTTACATATTTCAATTATTTATGTTTACAATTCCTTAATTTTCTGATAACTTTCATAATACTCTTCATAATAGCAGGGCCATGAGATGGCTTCCTATTATGACACTGAGTGTTTAATGCTGTGATGGATTTCTGCACTAAGATGGTTCATTTTCTAGAAGAATTTGTTTCTAAATCCAATCTTCATTCTTGTTTTCAAGTTTGAAAAGAGGTTGGAAAGTGGACCTATGACTGCTTGTTTAGTGTTCCCATCAGAGATGCTTACATCCTGTTTCCAGCATTCTTTCCTTTTTCCTCTTTGAAATCCAGATTCTCTTTTGTCATTCTGACTTCTGTCACTCACCATCTCATAAAGTGCATTTCAAACCACCTGCTTGTCTCCTACTCCTTCATACATTTTATCTTTATTTTTTCCTAATATGAAATATGTTTCAGTTCTTCAATGTCTTATGGGTTATGAACATTGGCTGCTTTTCCAGAGAACACCAGTTTGTTTCCCATGACCCACATGGCAGCTCACAACTCTCTGTACTTTTAGTTTCAAGGGATTCATTCTATGCTAAGAAAACCATGTAAGATCTTTTCATCTTCTGAGATCTTCTTTGATTTCTTTCTTCAGAGTCTTGTCTTACAAATATTTCACTTGTTTGATTAGAGTCACACCAAGATATTTTATATGGTTTGTGACTATTGTGAAGCATGTCATTTCCTAATTTCTTTCTCAGCCTGTTTTATCCTTTGAATATAGGAAGGCTTCAGATTTGTTAGAGTTATTTTATATCCAGCCACTTTGCTGAAGTTGTTTATCAGTTGTAGAAGTCCTCTGGTAGAATTTTTAGAGACTCTTAGAGAATTTTTAGGTATACTTTTATATCATCTGCAAATAGTGATACCTTGACTTCTTTGCCAATTTGTATCCCCTTGATCTCCTTTTGTTGTCTAATTGCTGTAGCTAGGACTTCGAGTACTATATTGAAAAGATAGGGAGAGAGTGGGCAGCTTGTCTAGTCCCTGATTTTAGTGGGACTGATTCAACTTTCTCTCCATTTAGTATGATGATGACTATTAGTTTGCTGTATATTGCTTTTATTATGTTTGGATATGGGCCTTGAATTTCTGATTTTTTACAAGACTTTTAACATGAAGGAATGCTGAATTTTCAAATGCTTTTTCAGTTTCTAATGAAATGATAGAGGACTAATATATAATATATTCAAAGAACTCAAAAAGTTAGACTCCAGAGAACCAAATAATCTATAAAATGGGGAATAGAGCCAAACAGAATTCTCAACTGAGAAACTCAAATGACCTAGAAGCACCTAAAGAAATGTTAAGCATCCTTAGTCATCAAGGAAATGCAAACAAAAACAACCCTGATATTCCAACTACACACCAGTCAGAATGGATAATATCAAAAACTCAGTGACAGCAGATGCTGGTGAGGATGTGGAGAAAGAGGTACACTCCTCCATTGTTGGTGGATTTGCAAGACTGTACAACCACTCTGGAAATCAGTCTGTCGGTTCCTCATTTAAAATTGGACATAACATTACCTGAGGATCCAGCTATACCACTCCTAAGCATATAGCCAAAAGATGCTCCAATAGTAATAAGGACGCATGCTTCACTATGTTCATAGCAGCCATATTTATAGTAGCCTGAAGCTGGAAAGAACCCAGCTATCTCTCCACAGAGGAATAGATACAGATAATATGCACATTTACACAATGGAATAACAGTCAGCTATTAAAAATAATGACTTCATGAAATTCACAGGCAAATGGTTGGATCTAGAAAATATCATTCTGTGTGAGGTAACCCAATCTCAAAAGAAACACACATGGTATGTACTCACTGATAAGTGGATATTAGGCAAAGAGTGTGCAATACCCACCCTAAAAACTCATGGACCACATGAAGCTCAAGAGGAAGAAAGACCAAAGAATGGATGCTTCAGTCCTACTTAGTAGGGGGAACAAAACAATCAAGGGAAGTAGATGGTGGGAGGGATTTGGAGGAAGAGAAGAAGGAGAGGGGAAAAAGGGGGAAGAATCAGGTATAAGAGGAGATAGAGGAGAGGTACAGAGAGTCGGGAAATTGAACAGAGGTGTGTAGCAATGGGGGATGGGAAACAGGGAGTAGCAACCAGAAAGTCCCAGATGTAGGAAAGCAAGAGCCTCCCAGGACCCCATGAGGATGACATTAGCTGAAGTACAGAGGGTGAGGATAACCTGTCAGTCCATATCCAGAGGTTAGGCATAGCCCCATCTCCAAAATTTTAACTCAGAATTCTCCTGTCTAAAGAAAATACAGGGACAAAGAGTGGAGCAGAGACTGAAGGAAAGGCCATCCAGAGACTGACCCACCTGGAGACCCATCCCACTGCAGACACCAAACCCAGACATATGCTAAGAAGAGATTGCTGACAGGAGCCTGATACAGCTATCTCCTGAGAGGCTCTGCCAGAGCTTAACCAATACAGATGCAGATGCTTGTAGCAATGGAGGAGTTAGGGGAAGTGAAGGAGCTGAAGGGTACCTACCTGGCATCAATGGGAGGAGTCCTGAGAAGGCATGATGGCTCAGTGTAGAGAAATGCTAGGGCAGTGAGGCAAGAGTGGGTGGGTGATTGGGGAACATCTTTATAGAAGCAGGGTAATGGGGGATCTGATAGGGAGTTTTTGGAAGAGGAAACTAGGAAGGGGATAACATTTGAAATGCAAATAAAAATATTCAATAAAAAAACCATGTAAGCAAAATATCTATATACAACTACTTCTTTATATACAGATTCTGTTCAGGAAATTATTAAAAGTATTTCAAAAATGCCAAAACGTTTAAAGGGACCTTTCAGCAGTGCCATCATTCACATGCTTTTCTATTCACAAAAGTGTACTATTTTAATGTAATTAATCTCGTCCTTATTAGTCTAAAAACAAGTAATTTCATTTAAATATTTCACAAAAAAATTCCTCAGTTTTTGTACTTCTGAATTATTACTGCATATTTGATTCATATACACCACTTAATGCTATGCCATGTCTTCTAATGCTTGACTTATATCTGTTCTTCAATGCCTTTCAAAAGAGAGTCTTGCTATAAACTGGATACAGTAACTGAGAATTATATTCTTAATACATGCTACATACTTTGAATTGACTATATAGAAAATGAAACTTTCCTCTAATAGTAAAATTTAATGTAGAGCAAGATCCGTTATTATTTCCTTTAATTTTCTTTCCTTTCCATGTTGACATGGATGTCTTTGTATAAATTCAAAATGGGTTGCTAACATAATAATAAAAATAAATGAAAACACAGCCTTACTGATGTCTCACTTGATAAACTTGTTTTGTTTTCCAAATAAAATTGATTTAGTTAGTCATGTAAATGTCAGCTTTGATTTTACTGGAATCAGAATGAAGTCTTAATTGTAGAAATTTTCCAGAATGGGTTGCCTTGCCCATATCATCATGTTATTATATAACAGCATCAAAGTAGGAATGTGAAATGCTGTACACAGATAGGAATTAATCACCAGTTTAAAAAAATAAAAATCAATTATGTCATTTAACAATGAATTGCTACTGATAAATGAATCTGCAAATTATCAATTTCATTATTTATAGTTCAACAGATGTCTTAATTTGATACAAAGACATGAACATTAAACCTCCACAATAGCCAGTCCTTAAAAATAGTCTTTAGTATTTTACTGCATTACAATTTCCCCTGTACCTTCATGAATTCATTACTTTTGGAGGTAATCCTTAATCAGCTATTCTGAATGAGCTTTCAAAATACGTGGAATAGGAATGGAGAAAATGAATTACTCAAGGAAGGAAGGGCTCCCCGAGTGCAACAGGTTGTAGCATCTAGATTCTAATTTTATAATCCGTCTGTGTTACCAGCCATTTGATTTTTTGTATTTTTTGCCCTGGTTTACTCCACTTTCAAAATTTTTACTTCACTCTCACTGTTTATTAAGTAGTAATTATCAATTATTTGGTATACTGTACCAAATATGAAGTTAGTTTTGAACATGTGTGTGTATGTGTGAGTGTTTGTGTTTGTGTGTGTGTGTGTATGAAAGACAGGAGAGGATATTTAATAAACATTTTAGATTTCTTAATATGTATCATGTACAGGAATACTGACTTCACATGAAATATTGTGAAATATTTCAAATATATCAAAAATCTACAAGGAGCTTATCATGTTTAGAGAGCCTTGTTACATGTAATTAAATGCTTTAATTGAAGCTATATAGTTGCTCATAGGCAAAGCCATGACTTCTGTCTCACAAAGTGTTATGATTTGGGTAATGCATAGACAGAGACATCTACCTGATTATCAACCCATGATGCATTATTTTGTGTATTTGATTGTCTGACAATGTCCATTTTCTTCCATTTCATTCAGGTTGAAAAAATGTGGCCAAAAATTGATCTGGCAAAATTCTCATTTACCATTGGTAACCATGATAAAACTATCAATACAGTCATATTTGAATGACCATACAAGTTATTACACTGTTGACATATGATGAAAATAATGAGCTCATTCCCTTTCCAGTATGAACTGTGGTCTCACATAGGATACTGACAATTAATAATTCTGACCATGGGGCATTTTTTTTCCTTTCTAAAATTCTTCTCTGTATCAATTACTTTTATCCCATGATCATGGTCTGTTGGAGAAATTACATAGTTGAATAGAAATGAATTAATCCAAATCAAAGTATTTTAATAAAAAGATTTGTTCATTTGTTTTTCTTAAACATTGTTCCATACTTTGAGAATTTCAAACAATGTGTTTTGATCAGATTCACCTTTCCCAAAACTCCTCTGTGATCTACTTATCATGGATTATGCATCCAGAATTCTGTCCTTTTATATTTTTCCAAAGCATTGCATCTAATTTGTGCTGACAAATAGTTTTGGATGTATGGTCTTCACCTGCAGCATGGTCAGTTTAAAAGAGATTTAAATAAACTGCGACTTAAATAAACTGACTCTCCCAGGAGGTATCAACTGCTAATAGTTCCTTGGCTAGAGATGGGATTTTGTGACCACTTTCCCTTTATAATGGTTTGAATGAGAATAGCCACCATAAATACATATATTTGAATACATGGTACCCAGTTTTCTGAAATATATTTGGGAAAGAATAGGAGGTAGGGAATTGTTGGCAAAGATATGTAATTAATTAGTGGCTGATTTTCAGCTTTCAAATCCTGTTTCATCCTGTTAGTTCTCTCAATCATGATAATTTTTTTAAATATATAATCTACCAGGTACTTATTCAATGTTTTTATCTGCCTGGCTGCTTCCATGATACCCTCTGAAACTGTAAGCCCTAAATAATTTTTTCTACTATAAGTTACCTTGTCTATGGTGTCTTATCACAGCAAAAGAAAAATAACTAGGACATCTTTCCATGCTGGGATTTTGTCTGGTTGAGCTTTTATAGCTCTTGTGGATGTAGTCACAACTACTGTGAATTTCGTATGTATGAAAAGGTTATATTCAGTAGACACTGATTCCTTATGCATATCAACTGACTGTAGTTCTCATACACCTTCCCCTAAATCAGTAATCATCCATAAGCACTTGGAAGAGGGTTTATGGCATAACTGCCCCATTTAAGGATAAGAATTCCATGATCTCATATTCGTTGTAAGATAGATGATCAGTGAATCTCTGAGTTAATCACCATCTACTACAAATAGAAGTTTCTCTAATGAGGGTTGAGGAATGTATTAAGCTATGAGTAAAATAAGTCATTAGGATTTGCTTTATTAGTACTATGCCCACTTAACAGAATAATAGTGGCTTCTGAGGCCTGTGGCATGCCAAGCCACAGACTCTTTATCCTAAAATTGTTCCAGTTCTGGGTTTTATCTTGTACAGTTGGACCTCAATAATTTATAAAAGTAGTTGGTAACTCCTATAATGCTTGTGTCATAATAACCAGTTGGTAGGTTTTGGCAGAGCAGTTTAAGAGTGTATCTTTCAGGGTACATAACTTCATATGGTTGATACTCACTCTTTTCCTCCAGTAGCATACACAGCACCTCCCAGCACTATGAAAGCCCGCCCTGTAACAGTGAAGAAGTTTCTATGTCAGCATCACATTCATTACTCCATGGTCTATGACTCAAGAATATTGTGTCTTCAGCAATGGGATCTTCGGCAAGTTCTATTTTTTTTGTTTTGGTTTGGTTTTTTTTGTTGTTGTTGTTGTTTTGAGACAGGGTTTCTCTGTGTAGCCCGGGCTGTCCTGGAACTCACTCTAGACCAGGTTGGCCTCGAACTCAGAAATCCGCCTGCCTTTGCCTCCCAAGTGCTGGAATTAAAGGCATGCGCCACCACCGCCCGGCTTTTAATTTTTTTCTTTTTTTTTTTCCCCCTTTGGCAAGTTCTAAAGTGTAAACAAAAGCATTGACAATAGCCTATAATGTTTGTTAATCTATGGGACCTCATTGGCCCTAACCATGAGAGTAGTAACCAGTCCTTGTCACTGAAATTATTATTTGTCACATTGCAGCATGTAATAAGGGCATTGTTGCCTCATTATAGATTAACTTCATTGTAATTTTTGGTGTGTGTGTGTCTATGTGTATGTGTGTCACAGAGAGAGAGAGAGAGGGAGGGGAGAGAGGCGGGAGAGAGAGAAAACTATTTGCTATAGTAGTTTCCACATGACTGTTTAAAAGCCTTTATTCATATAAATTCCTCTCTATATGTCATCCCCTACCATTCCTTCCTTCTCATCCCTGCAATGGTATTTGTTTGCTTGTTTTGACCATAATAACACTTCTCAATAATCCACCATTAATTTCCTTACCAGTGTGGCTACGTCAATGAAAAAACATAAAATAAACCAGTGGATGAGCACACAGTCTCCAATGGAGGGGTTAGGGGAAGGACTGAGGGAGATGAAGGGGTTTGCAAACTCACAGGAAGAACAACAAAATCAACAAACCAGAACCCAGAGCTCTCAGGAACTAAAGAACCAACCAAAGAGTACACATGGAGGGGACTCATGGCTCTAGTAGCATATGTAGCAGAGGATAGCATTATATGGCATCAATGGGAGACGAGACCCTTGGTCCGTGTGAAGCCTTGATTTCCCCAGTGTAGGGGAATGCCAGGGCAGTGAGGTAGAAGTGGGTGGGTGGATGGAGGAACACCTTCATAGAAGCAGGGAGAAGGGAGATGGGATAAGGGGTTTCTGTGGGGAAGCCAGAAAAGATAATACATTTGAAATGTAATGAAGAAAATATCTAATAAAAATACTGTATATAGTGCTTTCATTTGAAAAAAATATATATTTGGCTTGTTTTCTTGTTAGATCATCAGTGCCACTAACATTTGAAAAACATGTTTATTTCACTCTTATTTTTTGACAATCATAGTCATCTGCAAAATGCATGTCCAATTGTCCTTCTTTCTCAATCCTTGACTGATCAAATCCTGTGGTTGAGGTGATCTTATTTTCTGCATTGAAGGAAATATAGTACTGAATACTAACAATCTTACATTAGTTTATGAGATTCCATATTTTACTCAATGAAGAATTCCTTTACTTTGATAATTTACATCTCTTATAATAACTTATACCTTCTTCCTTCCCCATAATATCATGGATATTGATTACTGTCATATTATAATGTAGGATTATAATACAGGATACATAAAAATTAGTAGCTACCACAACCTATATTTATTTATCACTTTTATATACTCTGGAAGATGAGAAAAGAGAGAGTTGTGTCCTGATTAAGTTCTGTGTGAGGACCTCAATATACTAACACATATTGACATAGATTTCTGTTTTCTTCATTTCTTCATTATCTTATCCGGGCAGTATCAACTCAGCTGAGTTCCACCCTATTTGATTTGCCTAAATATAATCACCATTTAAAGTTGCCACTTCTAAATGTTATCATATTGGATAATAGAAATTACATATATGGATTTTGTGGCACAAACACGTTCCTATACCATAACTAGTCTCCTTCTTCTTTAATACAGTCTATTTATTGACAAATGATTAGACTTATATATGAGGAATTTATTGTATTTTTAATTTTTATAAAAATCATCTTTCATGAAGTTACAAAATTAATATAGAATATTGAACATTTATAGTTATTGTATTAAGTTCCAGGAAGCCATCAATGAATATATTAGATACAATTTTCCTTGAAGAACTTAAAAGAATAATTTTAAACTTACTGGATGCAGACATCATTCTGACACAGATTTCTTACTATAATTTTCCCATTAATTTCAAGAGCATATAGTATTTCTTTCATTAACACATACTTGGAGAAAGTTCCTATTACTATTTTTGTCCTATATCTTGCTCTTCAGAGTCATGAATTTTAATTTCTATAGTTCTACTCTGTTGGAAAGCTCAGAGTAATATATATATATATTATATAATATTATATATATATATTTAATATTATATATATAATCTTAGAATAGCTGCTATTAACGGCATCATGCTTAGTACTGTGGGATTCAGGATTTAAGACAAAAGTTAGTGCCACTCTCATGAAAATATACTCTTATTTCTCATTTTGTAAACAAACTGCATATAAAAACGAATACTTACTCTTAAATCAAAATACTTTGCTATTTTTTCTGGTACATGGGGTAAAATTTTTATTTTAATATAACTCAGAACAATGAACTGTACCTTGACAAAACTCTCAAGGAGACAAAAATCTTAAAATAGAACATGTTATGGAAAATAGAAAACATATGAAAAGCTCAAGTCAGTACTATCTGAAAGAAGAAAAAGAAATATCTATATCTGGGAAGGGGTGCTTAAGGAGAACAATCACAGAGGTGAACTAATGAAGTGAAAATATATTGACATGTATGAGAATAAAAGTATAACTCATTACTTTATATGCTATCTAAAATATTTAAAGTGTGAGAAAAGTAAACATTATTTTTACAATCAAACCAATATAGTTACAGCAATTTGATAGTATTCAGTATATTATTTGCAGAGATGTTGTTATTTTGACTTCAAAATAATGGCCTACTGGCATGGAAAATTTTTTTGGCTTTGATTAAGAGAGGAAACTCTTTCAAATAACTCTAAAGGAATTCACCAGCTCATGTTCCACTGTTTAACTTAGAGTATCTTCTCTATTTCTTATTTATTTTTGGTAAATATAAAATTAATTTGAATTTAGAATATAAAATACGATGTAGTAGTATATAATTATTCTAGTGGGAATGTTTATATGTTAATCATTTAAAATTTGCATGTTCTCCTCATCAGATGTATCTGTAATCTATCAATTTAGCATTCTGAGGATCAAACAATGTAATCTAAACTCTCTAAATGAATCCTTAATTAATGGTATATTAACTTAAAATATATCAGATATTTCATGCATTTCATATATGTGTGATTTTTGTAAATATTTGTTTATGCTAGTCAAAGATTGCTGATTTTAAAGATAATTTCTGAGTAAATAAAATTATTGGATTTATAGTAATTGTAAAAATTTAAACCTAAGAGAATAGAAGTTATAGTGGCTCATAAGTGCTACTTCCAACTGTTAAGTTAATGTTTTATGACATCATTATGAAACTTTTTCATTCCCATTGGAGAATTGTCCTTTATTTTATCTTCCTGAATAAATAGCCTGAAACAATATACTTTGATAACTGTTCTGGCTGAAAATCATATCTGTACCCTGGTGAGAGATGTGGTCCAATTTAAATTAGTATTTCCAGTAAATATAGAAAAACACTTTCCAAAAGATATTTCAGTAATGCTCCATCAGCAAATGATCTATTTTCTAAGTAAGGCAGAAACAATTTGTATTCAAGTCATTTTGCCATCCCATTAAACTTTACAGCATATGGCATTTTCTTCAAATGTAATGGAACAAGAAAGAAGAAACATTCTGAAAAAGGAATAGTAACCACTTTTACTTATATGCTAGTTTTTTCCCCTGTATTTCATTCTGGTGAAAATATCCTTTGTTTTTAATCCAAATACAAACCCCCCCCCCCCAAAAGAACAACAACAAAAACAGCTGTACATTCAATAATACTAGAAATTACCTGGTACGTGGTGTTGTGAATTAGATTTTTAGACATAGAACAAATGCTAAAGCAAACATGAATGTTTTCATGTTTTGTTGGCAATGATAATTAACTGAGGAATTTGTAGTCATTTATTGATTTAATTTATTGAAAGATTACTATGTCTCAGCCTTTGTTTTTCATGATGAACTACATAGAAAAGATGACTAATCTCAAATTTCTCATACCATGTGAAGACTGGAAAGAGGGTTGATACAGAAAGGCAAATGTATCTAATATTATGTTTTGTTTTAAACAGTGAAATGGTCCCTCTACATTCAAGCATATTAATAACCATTATTTTCACAATTAACTTTTTGTTTTCAAAACACTTAAATCTACTATCTAAGTACATTTCCAAAACAAGAAGAAATATAGGGCAGTAACTGTAGTTCTGACCAAGAATCCATGACTGGGATGATCATAGACCCTCAAGGTGACCCTACTTTTATCACTGTGTGACAGAGATACTGTCAGGGAGAGACATTCTTGAGTCTTAGCTGTAACTGAGAGGTTATTTACATTGATGGTTTCTTGGGCTCAGAGAGAAATTTTCTTCCAGTGTGTGGCCTGTAGTAAGTAGACAATGGTCCCGTGCATGGCTCACAACTTAGTCACAACAAAGTCAGCACAAATTGGACTTAGTGAGTTACAAACAAAGGAGAACATGAACTTAGGGAATTGTGAACACAGAAGGAATTATGAGGCATTTGGATATGCATGATGAAAATACATTATTTTGATGCATAAATCTTTCAAAAGTTAATAACAAATATTTTATCACAAACAATATAATTTAATAAAGGAGACAAAAATAACCAAGAATAACAGGGAATTCGGAAAGATATTTTGTGACGAAGAAATATTTCAAAGGATACAGTATTTCTGTAGCTTCTTGAGATGACAGTAAAAATGAAAAGCTCTACTGTATCCTTCAAAATTTTTGAAGAAATATTTCTGGACTATCAACCACAAGAAAACAAACAGATGAGAAATGTATTGATTACCTAGACTAAATTATATTAAATTAGAACATAATTAACTGTAATGACTATATAGAATTATTTTGTCAGTACCAAGTAGACTTTTAAACATTAAATAAACAGGAATGTACTGATGTCTCAGTGAAATGTTCATATGAAAATATGAGGATCTGCATTATAATCCCTGGAACACAATAGATGAGACCTAAGTTTGTGTACACCTACAAAACAAGCATTGGTAAGACAAAGAGAGCTGGATCACTAAGCAGCTAATCTTTAATTTTGGAGCTACAGGGTCACTGAATAGCTCTATATAAAAAAATACAAGGTAGTGAAAAATAAAGAAGCCTGAAATCTACTTTATGACTCCACATATGCATGCACATTGCCATGCATGTATAAATGAGCACACACATATGTGCACACAAATGATCATATAATAAACAAGTGAACTAAATAATTAATAGTAAACCTAATTCAATATCATATATAAATCATCAATATATTTTCATTATTCTAGAATAAAGTAGTTCAATATAATTCTCTTGGAAAATAACAGCATACCAAGAAAAAGGAGCATGATCTCATTATTCATATCAAAATATTTACATCTCTAGCTGGTCTCTTTAAAGATCAAAAAATATATGTGAAGAATTGAAAATCCTCACTGGAATACATGATGGTATGGTCTCAACAAAATAGGAGCATAAAGTCAAAAAGCAAAAATTAAATTCTCAAAACAGTATTATATACTTAAATAAATGGACATATAAATCAATCTAGAATTTCATAGCATTGTATTTAATCATAAAATTATATACCTTCTGTACTTATTCAAGAGATTAGTAAAATGCAAAGGTAAAACAAAAATGTTTACTTTGTGAAAAATTTCAAACTGTAGAGAGGAAAGAATTAACAAAGTTAAAAAAGCATATACCTAAGAAGTAATATATGAATTTCACAGGTTGTATTTATTAATATATAAAAATACCTAAATGCATGTGAAAACCATTAATGATAAAGAGAATCTGTGCAATCAAGAAAAGCAGACAGATAAATGAGTACTAGAGGTAGGAAAGGGAAGGGATATGGGAAATTAAATTATAATCATAAAACTGCAATTATATGACATATATTTTGTAAGGAATGATAAGGAAATTATACATATTGCTCAGAATTGAGCAACAAAATGCAGAACTACAACTTTACTCAGTAATTCAACATGAAATATATAATAAAAGAATACATTTTCAGCATTTTCAGATATTTGTAATTCCTTAATTTGCACATTAAAGTATTTCTCCTATATACTAACACTATCAATAAAGTCACAAACATAAATGAATGTAAACAACTTGTCACTTCAGTGAGTATGAGAGTATTGCTTGAAATGGTATCCTAATATACTAGAGGAATTTTAATCCAGCAAATGTCTCCTCTGGCTGGAATGTAGATATGCTACACACCTTTAATCCCTCTGACTGCAATACACACATTTGATTCCTCTAGCTGGAATATAGACATGCCTTTAGTACACATCTTTAATCACAAATCAGTGACATCTAATTGATGTGTAGACAAAATGATGAACCAGTGGAAGATTTGACAGGATGATCCATAGATAGGACATGTCAAACTCTCAGGAGAACAGACAGGACAGGAACGAGAGGCTACTTCAGGAGCAGAAAGGGAAAGAAAATACTATTCAATTCAATTCAGTTGTGCTCAGTCCAGTTCAGAGTAGTTCAGTGTAGTTAAGAGGCTGTATTTCCAAGCAGAGTAATTAAGTAAGAAGCGAAGAGAGGACTATTTGAATCAGTAGCTTAGGAAAGAGTTTGAGCCAAAACAACTGAGTTAAACCAGCCAGCCATTGTTCACAAAGTGTTAGAAAGAATGAGTTTATTCAACAGTAATATTCTAGGCTTAGGTTAGCAAAAAGATACTAGAAGCTGAAGCCTTCATGTCCCAGGTTTCCAGAAGATTAGGTTGTGCAGAGGCTAGAAGCTTCCAGTTCTAGGTCTAGGGATAGTTGGAGCAGAGAAAAAAACACTCTGGACTCAGCTCAAGCTGTGTATTCTCACGGTTTGAGTATGACTTTCATCTCATTCCTTCATTTGAGGAAATAACAGTGATATTAACATTTACATTACACATTGAAACATAAGTTAGAATATTCAAAATTGGGAAAGTACTGCTTAAAACATCATATGATAGCTATCCAAACCTATTAAGTGGAGTATTAATTTTGAACATATTTTTGAAATTATATTTGGACTATGTACATAATCATATATTTTATAAGAAACTATTTGAAGAAAATTAACCAGTAAAAGCCTAAAGAATGTATTATAAGACCTCACACTTTGTTTACCATTTACAGAATCTGTTTGGATTCACATTAGAGAAACTAAAGTAATTTCTGCCTCATTTTCTATGAAAAATTTTAACATGCAGGAAAACACTGATTTCAGTAAAGATTCCAGGAAATTAAAAATTAAAAACAGAAAATACATGTTAGAATCCCCACCATTTCAATCAGGGTATAAAAACAACAAGCACTTATCATATTGTCAATGACAAAAAGCAAACATACCAAGAAAAACTTCAAGAGAACATAAAAATTAAGAATAATCTATGTTAGTAAACTGATGTCTAGGAAGATAAAACTTTTATATCACAGACAAATTCCAATCACATGTTGTTAAAGCAATTACACTTAAAGTTAAATGATGCAGAAAATTAAAATAAAAAGACTAAAACCATGATATCTGTACTTATATTAATGACTAACAAATATTGCAAGTTATAGAAATTAAAGTGAAAATAAGAACACTTCAAAATATTATTAGATATTAGAAAATTCTGAGTGGATGGGGCATTTTTTTTCCATTATTTGTGAAGAATAATATAATGGCAATATTTTGTAGAGAACATGCCTATTATATGTGTGATTTGTATTCTTAAAGTAATAATTAAGTCTTTAGAATTTTGTATTAATGACTTAATTAAAGACGTAAGAATACATATGCAGGTCATTCTTTGAAATAATAGCTCTAATAATAAAAAAGTATAAATATGCTAAATGCTACACATTGGGAAAATAAAGAAGTTAAGATCAATTCATAAGATGGAATCTTATATTATTATTTAAAAGATGTCCAGAGATTTTTCTATGGCACTGGAAATAATCATAATCAATAAAATAGATTTATATGTGTGTGTCTTATGCTAAAACTATACATATATTTAAAAAGAGAATCTATAATTTCTACAAAATTACATACTATAGAGAAAATGCAAAGAATTTGAAGAATAAAATCAGAATGAACAAAATGGTCATGTTCAGATATTTTAACACAATAAAGATGATATTCTGAATGAATCATAGTCTTTAATACTTACAAAATTACTTATTGGTTTCAAAAGGTTTAAAATTTGGGTAATTGTCTAATAATTATCTTTTAGTTGCTCATTTAATTGATATATGAATTTAAATATTTAGGGTTATAAATAACTGGCTATAGTACTGTACTATTCATCATGCTATGAAAGTCTGTGTCTTATATATGATAAGCTTCCAAAATGTGAATATTAATATGAAATAAAACCCTTTTCTCTCTTATCTACAAGTTTATCAGGAAAAAAGAAAATATACTTTACTATTTGAAGTAATATAGTATATCACAGGACAATATTGTTCCGTGATACCCACAATGTATTCTTAAATAAGGTATGATAAAGTATTAAATATCAAATTAATTGTAACTCAAGTTAACAATTTAATTAAAAATAATTCATATGTAATCTCATCAATTGAATAAACATAATTTTCATAAATTTGAAAAATTATATGTCTAGGCTAGTATAAAATTGGTCACTAAGAAATGGCCAATTGATGGAACTTGAAACTATCATCTTGAGTTAAGTAACACAGTCCCAAAAAGACATTCATGCTATGTATTCATTATAAGTGCATATTAGCCATAAAATACAGGACACCCATGTTATATTTCATAGACTCAAAGAAGCTAAACAAGAAGAAAGGCACAAGTAAGGATACTTGAATCTCACTAAGAAGGGGTAATAAAATAGTCATAAGACACAGATGGAGAGAGGGAACTGGAGGTATTCAAAATCAGGTGTCAGAGGGACAGAAAAGATGGCCAGATATCCATGAGAATGAATGGAAATTCGCAACAGATAGGAGTGGGGATGCAGGGGTTGCATCTCCATGATGAAACAGAGAAACCCAAGAATCAATGGGGGTAACCCTAGCTTTGACCCACAGCATTGAGGATGTGAAACCTGAAGAGACCACCTCCTGTAAACAGGCAGAAGCCCAGTGGATTAATAGTGACACTGACCCACCTACAAAATTTGACCCAAAATTTATCCAGTCTAGAAGAAATGCACGGATAGGTGATGGAACAGAGACTGAGGGAATGGCCAACCAATATCTGGCTCAACTTGAGACATCCTATGGGTAAATGCCAATCCTTGACACTCTTACTGATACTACTCTATTATGCTTGCAGACAGGAGTCTAAGATGGCTGCACTCTGAGAGGCTCCATCCAGTAGCTGACTTAGACAGATGCAGACACCCACAGCTAAGAAGTGGATGGAGCTTGGAGTTTCTTATGGAATAATAGTGGGAAGGACCTTAGGCCTCGAAAGGGATAAAAATTCCACAGGAAGATCAATACAGACAACTAATCTGGACCCTTGGCACTCTGAGAGACTGAACCAATAACCAAAGAGCATACATGAGCTGGACCTAAGCCTCCCAACACCGACGTAGCAGATGCATAGCTTGGTCTTCATGTGTGTCCCTAGCAGCCAGAGCTGTCCTTACCACAAAAGTTGTTGTCTATATGTGGAATATGTTCTTCTATCTTGGCTGCTTTGTCTGGCCTCAGTTGTGGAGAATGTGCCTAGCCTGCAGAGACTGGATGTGCCAGGGTTGGGGAATAAACAGGGGGTCGCCACCTGCTCAGAAGAAAAGAGGAGGGGAAAAGGGTTGGATTGTGGGAGTGGGTGACTAGAAGAGGGGCAGTGAGAGTGATATAAAGTGGATAAAGTTTTTTTTTTTTAAATATTGAATACTTTATTTCTGTTGTGTTACTAAATAGCAAGGAGACTATCAGATCAGGAAAGGACACAGACACTCAGGAAAAAGACATTATTATGCTGATTTAGGAAGTGACTTAACAAAATAACAAAAATTGATTTTGTTTTCAAAATGTCAAAGTGAGAAAAAGCAACAGTTCTGACCTTTTTAATTACACGAGAATGTCAATTTGACATATATTTATAGTTTCTTTCTCTCTAATTAAGAAAAAAAATATTTTCTTCTCATTAGAATCATATATTAAAAAGGTTTCTCAGATGTCAATTCAGAAATGTGTGTATGTTTAGTTATTCCATTTTCAAAATAAACCATGAATTTATATATTAAAAAATCTAACTAAAATATCACAGAAAAAAAAAAACTAAATATGAATGTGTAGCATCCCAGAAATTCAGAGGCTGAGAAGGAAGGATCATGTAGCCGGGCAGTGGTGGCGCAGGCCTTTAATCCCAGCACTTGGGAGGCAGAGGCAGGTGGATTTCTAAGTTTGAGGCCAGCCTGGTCTACATAGTGAGTTCCAGGACAGCCTGGGCTACACAGAGAAACCATGTCTCTAAAAAACAAAAAAGAAAAAAAAAAGAAGGGTCATGAAGTCAAAGATTCCTGGGTCTGTATTAAAGTTTAAGTATAGTCTGGACTATAAGAAAATCACTTCCTTAAACAAATAAACAAACAAAAGTTCTGGGATATAATTCATAGCTGGAGTACCAGTCTAATTGGCATGACCAGGGTTATAAGTTGAATTATTCAAATTACCCAAAAAATGAAATAAAAAAGTAATAGCAAGTTGCAAAATTCTTTTCCTCTTAAGTATGTAGATACTGTCAAATAATAATAATACAATAATAATAATAATAATACCTACATACATATAAATTTTTGTGAGAAATGCAGAATCCTGACTCTCAGAGATATGTGTAATCTGCTACAAATACTAAATGAATGAGAATTGCGTGACAATCACTTGCCACAATTGTTTTTGCCATCTCAGTATGATATATGTGAAATATATACACAGGGAGTTCTTTGGATTCAAAAAATGAACATAAAAGGATTTTTTTAATCTTTTGTCATAAGCAACAGATTTCTCTTATGCTTGAATCAAGGTGCTAATACCACAAGAAATTCTAAAAATAGAGACAGCAATCAGGTTTGAGGTCATTGAAAAAAAATTATGGTGTATACTAGTCAAAACTCACTTCCCTCATCTCTGACTTGATATGCAGGAAGTGAAAAGAATATCTTTTGCTTATCTTCTTTCCAAATTGAAAGACAATGAAAACTCATATCTTTCAGAGGTCAAAAGAGAAGAGCTGCTTGAAGAACGGGTGCCTATTTGAGCTATTTCAGAGCACTCACAAAGCTCAGCATGCTTTAGATGCCTAGGAACTACCAGGTACATATTAACCTGCCCAATTGCTGCAGCTGCTTTAGAAATTCTGTCAGGGGAAACAGGCCAATTTCAGAAAGTTGTTCTGTTCTTTGTTTGTTTGTTTTTCTTGGTTGTTGTTTTGTGATCTTTGCTTATTTATTTATTTACTATCCGGATTGTTGCCCAGCTCCCAGGAATGAAGTAAAGTTTATAGTGCATGTAAAAAACTTCATATTTTGGGATGGATCCTTGAGGAGTCATTTTCTGTCTTATTAAACAACTATTGCTAGACTGCGCTAAGCGTAATTTCAGAATTTAGAAGGGCTCTGTATTTTGTGCTTTCTATCTCTTTTCCATAATGTGTATATTAATTATGCATGTTTTTAAAAGATACAATTCTGTTTTAGCATATCTGGAGGAGACTGTGAAGTTTTCTATCTCCTGCAACCTGCCAGGCAGTGTCAGTTTCCATGGCTCATTAACTTGCACTTTGATGGGCAAGAGATGATGACAATCTTCAGTGTCTAAAAAAAGTAACTTAAGAGTTCAGTTTGGAATCAAAGGTTGAGCACAAGAATTGATTATCATCTCTGTGCAGATAAATATGCCTTTTATACCTTATTCTTGATGAGTAACTTTTTTAAGTTGACAAAATAAGTAAGCAGTAAATAGAAATGATGACTGAAATTTTCCTAAACATGATGAGAAATGAATATCCATAACCAGGGAGTACAATTCGTCTCAACAGTATAAATGCAGAGGTGCAAATGAAGATATTACAGTCAAAAAAGAGAAGAATAATTTGGTGACCAAATAGTGACAGAATAAATGAAGTCTGAGTCAGATAATTGAATACCCGTAGTGAATGCTCAAAACTGTAAAAATTAACAAATTTTCTACACACTATACTTTCAATATATTCCTCCTCACTATAAATTTACAAATCAAATATGGTAAGGAATTAACAACAGTTTGAAGAAGAGAAAATAACAATACACCAAAATGAAAATGTGACTATTGCCTTTTCTTCTAATTCCTTCAATTTATCTTACTGCACTGTTATCATATTCCCTTTCCCTCAAATAGAAGATAACACACCATCTATTTAATGGATTAAAATAGCTTATTAAAAGCAAGGAACCATGGTCTGCTTCTTTGAAAATTATAATTAAGCAGTTGCAGAAGAGCTACTCATTATTTTCAGTGACTTGTAGAAAATGATCAACTTGAGTAGTTACAATAAAAATATTCAAAAAACACAGAGTTTTAGACTTGTAGAAGACTTGACAAGATTATCCCAATGACAAGCAGATGGCAGAACAACAGAGAAATTGAGTATCAAATGAAGGAGAAATCCAGTAATCATAATCAATTCAGAAATCAGTATAGAAGGGCAGAATGAACTCACCCAATTTCGTATCTGCACAATGGAGTAGGAATGGTATTCTTCGAACTTCCAGATGCTTTCTGTAGCACTGTATCTTGAGATGGTCTATTCTAGCCTTGTTTCTTTTGAAATAATGGCACTAAGTAAAGTAATAAATAGATAAATAAATAATAAATAAATGAATTTTCATTTCCGTAGAAACTAACGGCATATATTACTATTTCCCCTTTAACACTGGGGACATTTTGGTTAGCTAAAGATATTCAGAGGACTAAGCAACACACATGATTAGAGGAGGGAACTTGATTTCAGAATAGCATTGTCGTTAATAAGGATTAAGGGTGGTCTGATATACGTTACCCGTATAGCATGCATTGTTATTTCACAAGCATGTCAAATCCATGAAAAGCACCAAAAACCTAAATACAGTGTAGCAGCAGCTAGTCCCAATTTTCATGTGAGGAAAGTTTCAGAGAGTGTAATGAGATATACTGATATGTTCTAATCATGATATAGTAATGTATGAAAATATAGAAAGGCATATTAATTTCCTCACTTCATTCATCTAAGTAATTTACTAAGCAAGGTCAAATACAATTAAAACTGTATAAAAATTGAAGAAGAATTGCACATTTTAATGTGACTTTAAGATATTATTGGATTTCTAACAGTGTCATTATACTTAAAAATTCTTCAGGTGTAGAATTTTACATTTAATATTTTTTGACTATGGTTAGTTTAATGCAAGTATCTCCTGTTGCCCAAATTAAAACTGTATATGAAGGTATGTAGTATGCTACACAGTATTTATCTATGGAACACATGGAGGCCAGAAATGATATATGCATTGTTATTTCATAAGAAATCATGTTTCTTGAGAATGAATAATTTCCTTTTATTATTTCTATATTTTCAAAAGAATCCCCCAAAATGAGGCAAAAATAAACAGCATCTCTGTGATATTTAGCATTTTTTGCCAACTTGGTTGGATTAAGAAGTTGTTAGATCACTGAAACACAACTCTGAGTATATCTATAAAGGTGTATGTGTCCAGGCAGAAGTAACTAAGAGCTAAAGAACTGTCTTGAATGAGACTGGTATGCTCAAAGAGGCAGGAGATAGGAGGAAAACAGAAAATGAAGAAAGAAGAGAACTGACTAGAGTAAGCATTTTCATCTCGTTTTCCACGTCTTAGCTGCCATGATATAAGCTGCTCTGCCCTATCATTTTTTTCCCCTCCATGATGGACAGACACACTTCTGGAATCATTACCAAGATGTAATCATTTATCCATTTAAATGTTTTATCAAAAGTTTAGTCACAGTTACATATTACTAAGTAACACAATTTTAAAAGATTATGAAATATAATAATTATTAACATTTGTTACAGTAAATTATCAGTGGAATTCTTTCTGTTAGGATGAGATAATGGTAGATGAGATGATAATGCATTTGAATATGCAAAGCTTGTTGGTATAAGTAAATGCATAGACAAATACAAAATAATGTGATCGTTACAGTGTGATACATTTAACAGTTTAAAAATCATAGAAAAGACTCTAAAAGATAAAAGAATAGTTAAATTATATCTACAAATGTAACTTTTATTCACAATTTATAATAGTCATTTCAGAGGTTTAATGCTGAATAAGATCACAATTTCTAGCTCATTCTAAACTCTGGCTGGCTGTGTCAACTCAGCTGTTCTGGCTCATTCTCCTCTCAAACCTGACTGATTCAAACTGGCTTCCTTTGACTTCTCACTGAATTGCTCTGGCTTCAAAATCACTCTGACAATCTGTTCTAATCTTCTGGCTCTTTCTGATTCTCTGTCTCACTCTGTCTTTACCTACAACCAGTCTCTGTAAATCTGTTCTGATAAAACTGCCTTCTCCCCCCATCTTTGACCCTGACTTCTGCAATTCTATTTTAAATAATCTCTCTTTCTTGTTTGTTCTTATGAGGGATGGGCTAATATTCATTATGCTAAATATTCTTCTGATTTGTCACTTTGTCTGCACCCTAATTAGACATTATTCTTTGGATTAAAAGTGTGTCCTAAGTACATGTCTATATTTCAGCCATATCACATAGACTTAGAAAGTCTTTGGATATGATCCTCTGCCAGAGCAGTTATGGATTAAATTTCCTCTATGTATGCATATTGTATATACTGATGAGTTCATAATGTGAAAATATCACATTGATAACTTCAAGAGTAGAGAAAAAGTAAAATTAAATAACTTTATATGCTTAAAGTATGTATCAGATTAAAATATATTGCTATAACTGTAAATGTTTTATGTAAGTCCCACTGCAAGCACAAAACAAAAATATCCATAGAGCACACAGAAAAGAAAATTGAAAAAAAGACTCTAGAAAAAACAAATCATTGATACTTCCTCTGTTATAACATAGTTTATTAAGAAGAATTTTGTAATATTGAAATGAAGAAATGATCTCTTTAACAGGAAAGTGGCACTAAATAAGAAATCAAATGCTACTAGGGTGTCCTTCATCTGATGTGCCAGTTGCAAATAATTTTTTATGAATTTGTTTAAGAAATTATAAAGTTTAGAAAATCATTGCTTAGATTTGTCACTTTAATGTAAATGATACTATATGGAAACAATATAAAGATATCAATAGAGTGACCTAGACATGCAAGGGAACAGTGCTTCATTCACTCTTGCGATGTGTCACCCTTCATGAATCCACATGTATTTAGCAATCATGATGCTATAACAATGGATGGATGTTTAATAGAGAATTAAATATGTGACTAATTTTAAAAGTTAATCGGAAAACATAACACATCATTTTTGTTCAGCAGTGTCAAAATGGGAGAATTTTAAACTTTCTGTGCTGTGCTTTAATGAACAGTTATATGTCACATGAAATCAAATGCCGCTGTAAAAAAATAAAAGCTACAAAGGAAAACACCTAGAGGAGTCTATACAAGAGACCAAAAACAACAAAGAAGCCTGATAATTTCTATCAGTAAAAGATACACAATGATTAACATATATAAAATGAATAACTATAGATTTATATATACAAAATATTTTATTGGATTCAAATATTACATGATTTTCTCAGCTATCCCATAACAGCCTGTGTGGAAACATACTTTGGTAACTCAACTGGGAGGGAGAAATGGAGACAAGCAGATGTTGGGACCCAGTCTAGTTGAAAAATCACAAGCTACAATTTAATGTTACTGTTTGCCTAAAACCAAAAAAAATATCATAAAAGGGAGAGTGATGGGGAAAATGCCTCAAATCAATTTTAGCACTCACACATGCATGAATAATTGAGCATGCTTAAATGCACATACATACATGCCTCATCACAAAGGGCACAAGTCAAATAACTTTTATGCTTTAACTCATGTGATTCTTTGATAATAATTCCATATTTAGTTTCTACTTTCTCTTCTACTATGTACTATGAGCCTTGGTGTTACTGATAGAAGTAGTTATAGGGGCTTAAATAAGATGTTCAATATAGAAGTGAATATTCAGTTTATAATATCAATACTGAGAGCAATTACACATATTTTTGTTGACTCCTATCTACTTCTAAATGAAGTTACTTTGACCATGGTTGATAACATTCCAAATCTTTCAGTTTAAGCGTATGTATTTAGAAGGGAGTTTGACAGAATGATGATTTTGCAAATTAACAATGTCAGATTATATACCTTATGGCTTATGACACCCCAGAACATTTTCCTTTACTTCTACATAAAATCTCTTTGTATATGCTAACTGTGTTTTCAATATGTATTTATTGTCTAAGGCATCTATCTTGCTTCTATTTCATGACTATTGTAAATAGAGGACAAGTGAATATGGAATAACAACTATGTCTATATTATTCTATAGATCCATTTGGGTACATGCACAGGAGTTATACAGTAGACTCACACAGTATATTTGTTTTCTAGTTATCAAAGTACATCTACCCTTATTTCCATAGTAGACATACCCGTTTATAGCTCTATCAATAGCAAATAAAATTTTCCATTTCTGCACAAACTCAACAGCATTTAATGTCATTTATTTTCTCAGAGTTTAGAAATAGGGCTTTGAAAACACTACAATGCAGAAAATCTACCAAACAAACCAGATGTTCAAATGCCTCAGGCATTTAGTTTCTATCTTATGACATAATAATGTGAATTACTAAGATGATTAACTGAAAATGGAGATTGGTGTTGATTAATCACATCAGATTATGTATGACAAATTTTGTCAACATTTCTTACTTCATCTATAAAACTTACAAATATTAATGTGAGTCATCCACATCTTCATTTACTCATTAATTTAAAATTGTAATCATCTTTTTATCCCAAACACACTTTGAACTTCAAACTGACATTAATATTTGTGCAGGATGGTTTTTTCAGCACCCCCTGCACATGTAATGAATAAACAAATTAGAAACTTCATATTATTTAGAGTATTCAAAATTATGCAGCTGGCATGTGCCAGAGAAAAATCAGGAAACTAGTTCTCCTGTTTTCCAGTTGAAAGCTCTTTTCATTATCCTCTCATTTCCTCTCTTTCACCCATCACAATGTCCTTAGTGGTGCACATTCATTCCCTGGACCACTTTCTAATCTCTGGAAATGACTAGTGATGGGGTAATTAAACTAATTCCTACTGATGGATATCTTATTATCCATCAATTTACAGGGTTAGTTGTTAGGCCCTTGAGATACAAACTAAAACAGAACCTCAGACTTGACTTCCCTAGAGATATTAAAAACCTAGTGGGAGAATCATAATTACAGTAATGTGATAAACGCTAAACCTAAAAGTGTTAAGTTCTGGATAGAGAACAAAGGAGAAAGTTACCTGCATCTGTGTTAGAAGATAGGGTTAACACAAAGAATATTTGGTGTTCATATTGATTTTAGATTTTCTATAAAAGTTGTTTCTAGACTTTTGCATTTATAGAAGTTCAGACACAATATTTCCAAGCCCACTAGTCTCTGGGAAAAGACAGTAAAAAAGTATTCTGATCTACAGCATCAAGTTCTATTTTCTCAAAAAGAATTATTTCATCTTTCCTTATCTTTATCTTTGAAATGGATAGTTGTTTTTTCCCCAAACACCATCCCTACTCAGACTAATCTGGTTGTTCCTATTCATGCTGTCCATGCTCTGTGCCTTTCTCATAAATACACATTAAGAGACAATGCTTCCTAGGTATAAGTGTCTCTTATCTTTCATAATTTTTCTTAGTGGTAAAAGGGACCATGTGACTTTGATATTCTTGGCTAGTGCTAAAGCTTTATCAATGGAAAGTGAACTAAATGCTTTCTTCCTCTCAGTATGCAACCTAATGTCTAAGTATACTCACTCACCCATCCATTGAACATGTTTTAAACATTTGTTTTTATGCCCAGCCTTCTGCTAAGAAATGTGTCTACATCAACAAAGAAACTTCCCTTCCTTTACAGTGCTCAAAGCATTGTACAAGAAACCACAAAATATCAGGTTAGGCATCCCTAATTAATACACTTTGCTTTTTCCTGTTTATACATGTGGAAAATTTTTTCATTCATTTTGAATTTTTTTTTGCTATTTCCATACATGAGTTGTATTTATCCATCATTTCCAGACATCCCTCTTTTCCCTGCATCTCTGTGTTCATGTGTTCTGATATTTCCTCTTGAAATAAGAGTCTCTTTAATTGTTATTATACATGTATACTTTATATATATATGTAATATAGTACTCTTTCTGAGTCATATGTATATATGTATATGGCTGGAGAGTTTGTTGCAGTTAGTTAATCTACCATAGAGCTCGAATCTGGAGAGTACTGATTATCTTCTCTCAGCAGCGAGTAATTGCATATTACTCTTAAACTAGGGTCAGATCTTTTGGATATTTCCTAAATCTACATTGTTATCTCAGCTGCAGTTGTCACTGTGAAGTGTCCAAATTTTAGAGATTTCATGGGTGCAGTTTCTCTGCCACATATAGAAAAGTCTATCTTACATCAGACCTCTTGGCCCACTGACTCATTTAATTTATTTCATCCACTTATCCTAAGACAGATCCTGGAGCTGACGTCTATGCATTAGTGTGTAGATTTATCAACTGGTGCTGGGTACTCTATAGTTCTCTGCATTTTGCCTAGTTGTACATTTCTACAACGGTCTCTGCTAACAAAAGCTTTTCTGAAGAGGAGTAAGATTTCCAATTTTCTGTAGGCATAAGGATAAGCATTAACAATGCTGTTATAAATTGCCCTAGTTTAAGTAAATGGCCATAGCAGGGTCACCTCTAGAGTTCATGGTCTTTCCAGGTATAGGTGGCTGAATACATTTATAGTACCAGACACAAATTCCCTCTTATCAAGTTCAGTTAGACAGTTTGTTTGTTACATGGAGATATAAGAAGTATTATTGCCACCCTATTCTAAGGAGGACTGAAGCATCCATACTTTGGTCTTCCTTCTTCTTGAACTTCATATGGTCTGTGAATTGTATTCTGGGTATTCTGAGGTTTTGGGCTAATATCCACTTATCAGTGAGTGCATAACATGTGTGTTCTTTTGTGATTGGGTCATCTCACTCAGGATTATATTTTCTAATTCTATCCATTTACCTAAGAATTTCTTGAATTCATTGTTTTTAATATCTGAGTAGTACTCCATTGTGTAAATGTGCCACATTTTCTGTATCCGCTCCTCTGTTGAAGGACATGTGGGTTGATTCCAGCTTCTGGTTATTATAAATAAGGCTGCCATGAACATAGTGGAGCATGTGTTCTTGTTTCATGTTGGAGAATCATTTGGGTATATGCCCTGGAGTGGTATAGCTGGACCCTCAGGTAGTACTATGTCAAATTTTCTAAGGAACCACCAGACTGATTTCCACAGTGGTTGTACCAGCTTGCAATCCCACCAACAATGGAGGAGTGTTCCTCTTTCCCACATCCTTGCCAGCATCTGCTGTCACCTGAGTTTTGATCTTAGCTGTTCTGACTGGTGTGAAGTGAAAATATCAGGGTTGTTTTGATTTGCATTTCCCTGATGACTAAGGATGTGTAACATTTCTTTAGTTGCCTCTTGGCCATTTGATATTCCTCAGTTGAGAATTCCTTGTTTAGCGTTGTATCCCATTTTTAATAGGGTTAAATGAAATACCAAGACAAAGTGTGGAGCAGAGACTGAAGGAAAAGCCATCCAGAGATTTACCACCTGGGGATCCATCCCATACACAGACACCAAACCCAGACACTTGCAGATGCCAAGAAGTGCTTGCTAACAGGAGCCTGATATAGATGTGTCCTGAGAGGCTCTACCAGAGCCTGACAAATACAGAGGCAGATGCTCACAGCCAAGCATTGGACTGAGTACAGGGTCCCACAGAGCTCCTAGGGACTAAACCACCAACCAAAGAGTACACATGGAGTTACTCATGTCTCTAGCTGCATATGTAGCAGAGGATGGCCTTGTGGGACATCAATGGAGGAGTTGCCCTTGGTCCTGTGAAGGCTTGATGTCCCAGTGTAGGGGAATGTCAGGACAGGGAGGTGGGAGTGGGTGAGTAAGTGGGGGAGCACCCTCATAGAAGTAGGGGGAGAGGTATGGGATGGGAGTTTCTGGAGGGGAATAGCATTGAAATGTAAATAAATAAAATATCCAATAAAAATAAATAAATACATAACAAAAAAAAAAAAAAACCCAAACAAACAACAAAAAAGAAGCACTATTGCTCCCCAGGAGATACCTTCCTACATTAGACATTTGTGTTTTGTAGACTTTACAGCTTGATAGGACTATTGATGGCTTTCCTACCTTGGCAACTTTCATAGCACATTCAGATAAAATGAGAACTGCTCGTCAAGGAGGAATCTTCAGTGATGACTTCATATTGTTTTCTCCAAGTTTTCTGTCTTACATGAATGTTTATTTTTCACATTAGGGTCTTCATTTCAAGTTCTAGGCAGAATCAAAGAGAAATTTAAAAACCCTTATTATTTGGGAGTCACTTCAAACACACTGACCAACAACAACTCAAGGAGAGACTCCCCATACCTAGCATTTGAGATTTTTGTTAGATATTTTTGGCTGTTTTAGGGAGTATTATCACATTACTTTATTATTATACTTGTATGTGTATATTAAATGTAATATCATATATAATGTATATACTGAATTTTCAAACTAATCATAAAATAATGCTTTTCCAGGAGCTTACCAGACTTAATGTTATTTCTCTCTTCTCCCCCAATTTTTCCTCTATTTTTCCCTTCCATATTTCCTTCCAGTTAAAAATCTCCCTTCCCTATTTCCCCTACATAATACCTATGTACTAATATTACCTTCTCCACAGTTCCATATATATATCTTCCTCAATCATGGTCTGTTTTTAATATAGCTAGATTTATTTTCTAGTTTTAAACATTTATCTGCAAATCGCATTTCAATTTTCTTATATCTGAATAGAATTAAATTGTG
Organism: Mastomys natalensis; assembly: GCA_021653895.1. NCBI lineage: Eukaryota > Metazoa > Chordata > Mammalia > Rodentia > Muridae > Mastomys > Mastomys natalensis. Next base: position 80,641 of record JAJTUV010002771.1, read on the forward strand.
TGCATGTACTAGATTTTAATTATTCATTCATCAGTCAAAGGACATTTAGGTTGTGTATATTTCTTAGATCCTGCAAATAGACTAGGGATGAACATGCCTAAGCAAATACCTATTGTTAGGAGCCAACAAGCTTATAACTAGCAGGTGATCTCCCTGAAATGAGTCTGCCTTGGATTAATAATCCACAATATATTTACTCCCATAGGCAATGCCCATCAGTTATGCATTTTGAAATATTCATGCTATTAATATGCTTTTCCTGATCTTATTAGACATATATAACAATCACTAGGGATTAGCCCACCCTGTTGAGCAGATCTCTGTAGAAAAACAAAGATGCAATGTCTTGTAATGATGCTATATAGACAAATAGATGACTTCTTAATTCTTAATGATTATCCTATAAGAATTCCCAAATTTATAGCATTTATTAGTCTCTTTTAATGACTATGCTATTAAATCTTTTCTAATAGTGGAAACTGCAGTGAGAACTCTACCAGTCTTTAGTTTCAAGGAGTTAATTGCCTCTGAAGTAAGCAGGCATTGTACTATTCAGAACATATTCTAAGTGGTTGTAAAATCACTAACCAAAAGTCATAAAAAGGGGACTAATGATTATAGATGCTAAGACACAGGATAAAATATTGACTGTGTTTATCTATATAAAATTTCACTAATAACTTAGTTGTGTGTGTGTTGTTTCTATTTTTTACTCTTCATGAACCTGTGGAGCTGTGACAGGTGATGGATGTTTAGCCAGATAATTACTCCTAATGGATATGCATGTAAATATTCTCTGTTATAAACTTCTTACTTGATTTATAATTTGAATTTATGTGTAAACTTGTGGTGAGCTTTTTTCCATGTGATCATGTATTCTGAAAGATGTATAAGTGCTGAAGACAAAGAGAAGTGATGATCATTTCCCTTTTACATATATTCTTGGAGAGCTGTCATAGGAAACTTTACAACTTAGAAATAAATGCTAAATTCACTATTCAAAGTGTCTCCTTTTCCTTTCTGTGACTTCTACTAGCTGGCTAAAAGTTAGAGCCAGACATTTCCTGCAGAGAAAGAACAAAGGCTACATTACTCAATCTCCTGCTGTTTTAGGATGAGATGGTAAGTGCCAGAGACTGCAGTTTCTGGCCTCAAAGCAACACAGAAGGCAGGTCAACTACAGTAGCAAAGTAACTTAGATAAGTAAACTTTTTATTATGATACAGCAACCCTAAATATCTCATAAGACAAAGTCTTAGCCTGTTGAAACTCTTTCCTCTCCACTGCCTCAGGAAGAACCAAGAACAAGACTGAAGACTTGTAGGGTCTGGCTCCCTGCAATCTGTGAAGAAGGACTTTGGACAGATTATTATTATTATTATCATCATTATTAGTATTATTTAATCCATTTTACAATCCAGTCTTTATCAGTTTTCCCGATCCTCCAACCTCCTACAATTCCTACAGTTTCTCATCCCATTTGTCTTCCCCCATCTCCAAGAGGATATCCCCACCCTCCTACCCCACTAGAACTCTCCACTCCCTGGGGCCTCAAGTCTTTAGAGGGTTAAGTGCATGTTCTCTCACTGAGGTCAGACCAGTCAGTCCTCTGCTGTATATGTGTTGAGGGGCCTCATATCAGCTGGTATATGCTGCCTAGTTGGTGGCTCAGTGTCTGAGAGATCCAGGGAGTTCAGGTTAGTTGAGACTGCTGGTCTTCATAAGGGGTCACCCTCCGCCTCAGCTTCTTCCAGCTTTTCCCTAATTCAACCACAGGGGTCTCAGACTTCAGCCCAATGGTTGGGTGTAAGTATCTGCTTATTGGGCCTCTCAGAAGACACTCATGTTAGTCTCCTCTCTGCAAGTACACCACAGCATCAGTAATAGTGTTAGGCCTTGTGGCCTCTCCTTGAGCTGGATCTCAATTTAGGCCTGTAGCTGGAACTCCTTTCCCTTAGGCTCTTCTCCATTTTTGTGCCTGCAATCCTTTCAGACATGAACAATTCTGGGTCAGAGATTTTGACTATAGTATGGCAACCCCACCCCTCACTTGATGCTGTCTTTATACTGGAGATCATTTCTATAAGTTCCCTCTCCCCACTGTAGGGCATTTCATCTAAGAGGGCTCCCTTTGAGTTTGGAGAATCTCTCACCTCCCACATACTATAAACTGGGCCAAAGTCTACTGTTGTCTAAGTTGGGTGAGAAATTAACACTATATTTTGTTAAAAGTGTTAAAATGACTCCCTATGATTTATCATTGTAGGCATAGATTAATTCATTTCTCAGTCTTCATCAGAGAAACTTTGGTTTAAAGTGTGTGGTGTATAGTGTAAAGAACCACAATTGAACAAGGAACAGACTGAGGTGCTCAGCCCTAAATGGACATTTATATTACACCCTATGCTTCAAAACTCATTCACTATTGTGGAAAGATTAAAGAGTCAGAGGTAGTGAACATGCTAATGAAGAATTAGTTTCTGGCAAGACAGAGTTGTAGTCTCTGTAAATTCACAATAGTATGATTATTTGCACAAGACTCAGATAAGATAAAATCTGTCTAAACTCTTAAAGTCTCACCCTTAAAGTGGGGTGTTATTTTTATATCCTGATGGAGAAATTAGAGTCAACTTTCTTTAGGAATATAATCCTGTAGATATTACATGTTCTCTACTGTATGGTCTTTTACCAGTGCACCTACAGTCAACACTAAATGAACTTAGTCAAAAAACAAAACACATGAAGTCTGGAGGGTAACTGGTGGAGGGTATGAAATTAATTGGAGGGAAGATACTGAGAGGTATATTAGATCAACATATATTATGTACATGTGTGAAACTCTCAAAAATAAAATATTGTTAAAAAGAAATATAAAGTATATATTCATAGCATATTAATCTTATATTGTCAGATAATGGAACTTTATCCTTAATATGCAGAATTATTTTAAAGTTTGACATTTGCTCATTATATCATAAACAGCATAAAATGAAATCAATGTGTAAAAATTTATTTTGAACACCAAAGCAATGAAGTCTATAGAGTAACATACTCAATATACTTAATATATACCTACAACTCTATGTTTTGAAGACCTTGAAAGTTCATTATATTCATTATTTTCCATTTTAGAGTTCATGAAAGAGACCAGAAGAATTAAATGATACATGTACATTTGGATACTTCACTATTAACTATTCTTTTAATTAATTATTCTTATAAAGTGACTGGTTTATTCTCTGTGTGTGTGTGTGTTCATGTTTGTGTGTGCTACAGCACAAATATCGAAGGTAAAGGAATCTAGCAGGAGTCAGTTTTCTACTTCCATCGTGTGGGTCCAGGGAATCAAACTCAGGTTGTTCAGATTTGACAGCAAGCCCCGTTACCTGTTGAGTCATCTCATAGGCCCAAGAAAATATATTTTCCACAATAAGTGTAATTCTGACGTTGAAACTTATGCTATTTGTTTTTAAACACAGTAAGTGTTGTATAAATGTCTTCTTTTAATTAATTTTAAAAGTGTATTTCAAACCTTTAGATTCTGTAACTATATTCTCACCGTTCTTGCTGCAACTGCTGCCATTTTTATTTCTTCTTCTCTTCCTCCTCTTCCCTCTCCCCCTTCTTTACCTCTTACATATTCTCCATCTCTTTTTTTCTCTGTGTTCTTTTCATTCTTCCTCCTCTTCATACTATTTGAATAACCTGTTTTTATAATAGACTGGCCTTGAAATCAGTACCCTTGGGCATATACATTTTAAAATACATTTCCAGTGATCCAGAACTATATGGACATATAAATGGAACAAAATGTAATAGGTCAAATATTTTTTTTAATATGAAAATAAACCATCTTTATGTATCTTAATATTTATATAGAACCATTCAATCCTGCTGCAGTTACTTCCTGGCCAATACAACTTTCCTCTCCTTATAAAATTGTAGTGTGTCATTTGTTAACGTCTCTTGCTTATAAAGTATCTTCTTCCGGATGCTAATTATATTTTTGGATTAACTTTGCAGTTTAGCTTAATTGCTTCTGCTTTAATTTGAAGTGGTGCAGTTTGGAATCTGCTAACAATTTAAGCCTTTTTTCTAAAGCTCAAAAGAATACATGAAGAAGTGCCTGTCTAAAAGCATGGCTTTTGATGACGTGATATTTTATTTAAACTTGGCTTCATATACCTAGGTAAAATAGGCAATTTAGACTTTTGAAAAATGTGAACGTATAATGCGTTAAGAAAGTAAAAGTTTTCCCATCAACTTCATCTCTCTCTTGCTCTCTCTCTCTCTCTTTCTCTTTCTCTCTCTCTCTCTCTCTCTCTCTCTCTGCCTCAAACATTATCAAATAATTAGTCATTCAAAGAATTTCAAAGAATTTGTTATATTTGGAATAAAAAGAAAGTCCTGGAAATTATGTAGATTCAATATTTCAATATTATGTAGATACAAGATTTCAAAAACACACACATTTTGTGACTTCTACTAAATTTTGAAGTAATTGATAGTAGTTCAGATTTATTCCATACAGGATTATTTAACAAGTGGAATGAATGATAAGAGGTAATACACATTGAACAAAAAAGTGTGTCCTTACATCATCCAAAGTCAATATTAAATACTTCATAGGTAAAGAGCAGGAAATTAAGGAGAGGAAAAGAAAGCAATGTTTTAGTAGTTGGCTTCAAGGAGGACAAAAACTATGTTGTCTGAGTAATGTGTTTTCATGGAGAAAAACGAAACATTGGGCAGTATAAGGGAGTATTCATTGAAGACAAGATATTTTTTGTATATGATACCACAAGATTTGAAAAATCATATAAAATGGGAGAACAAGGTTATATGTAATTAATTACTTTCTATTTTCTATGCAATATTTTTCTGTCCCTTTTTATGATAGTACCATGCTATTTTTATTACTATGACTCTGCCTTATAATCTGACCTTTGATGTAGAGGAAGGTGTTGTTTCCCTAATTGGTTCTTGATTGTGTCAATAAAAAAGGAGAAAGACAGTTGCTGGGCAAAAGAAAAAAGGTGGGATTTCAGGTCCCTGGAGAAAAAGAAAGGACACAGGGAGAGAAAGGAGGATTCAAGAACAGCTTTGGGATGAGGAGGAAGATGCAGTTATGTAGGTCTTGGAGAACCTAGAATTTGTAGCCTCTACTGCAAGGTGGGACAAAGGAGCTTCTGAGGGAACTGATAGAATTAGGGCAGGAAATTCTTCCCCTAGCAATTTGAATTATCTAACTAGTTTTTAAAACAATAAAAACTGTCTAGTGTTTTCTATCTGCTGAGGTAAGGTAGGGAGGAAGAGAAAGAAGGCATCTGAGTGGCTGTTGGCAGCTTGGCGAAGCTAGCCAGAAGAGGCTGGAGGATTGATAGCAGCTTTGGGGAAAACAGACAGCTGGCCTTTGATGGAGCTGAGTGAGACCTGTGGTGGCAGCAGAAGAATGATAACAGAGTGAAGCTGAGATTGAAGGTCCAGGAAGGAAGTAGCATGATTTTTAAAAATTACATGCTACAATTTTGAATAGTACGATGGTGATACCTCAACCAATCTATGTGTACATGTTTAATTTGTTTTACTCATTTCAGCAATATTTTATTATTCTTTGAGAATTTCATACAACGTATTTTGGAAATATTCACCACCAACTCCTATCTATGATCTTAACCAACTCTGAGATTTCTTTTGCTGCCCAACTAATCTTAAGATTGAGGCCTGCTCTAGAAAGTGGTCTACCTATCATCAGGTCAAATCATTAAATAAAACTGAATTTCACTCTCCTACCAGTTAGTTAATACCAGTAGCACCTCAGCTAAAAGTAGAAATTCAGTTTTTTCATCCATACTGGGATTTTTTTTTGGCTTGAAAATTGTGTAGTTCACATGCTGCCATAATCATTTTGATTTCAAATGTGTATATGCCTTTCAGTGTCTCAAAACCCTGCTTCTATAAGGGTTTTGAATAACTGCGTATCTCAGAATTTGTATGCACACTCTATTGCAAAGAAACCTGTGTTTTGGTAGAAGGATGTGTTAAGGATGTCCCATTTAGGACTAAGCACTTAACAATCCTGTATTCTCTGCTCATAGCCTACAGTAGGGATATTTGCACCCTCACATTTAATGTAGCTTTATTCAATATAACAAAGTATTTTGATCAACATTGTGGTATATCAGCAGAGGAGTAGGTGACAAAAGTATACCCATGTTTGTGTATAATTTTATGTAGAATAGGAATTTATCAGGGACTTATATAGCTAATTCATCAATCATTCATACACATAAGATATAATGAAATGTATCTTTTTTTAAAAAAATTATAGTGATGTTTCTACTAAAAAGAAATTGGAAAAATCAAATCATCAGGACAAACCATGATATGAACGTCTAATCATGAAATCAGAAGATATAGAGAAATTTATACATACACAGTGAATATCTTAACAATTGTTTAGTTTATTTTTTGATATAGTTATATTGTTAATAATTAGAAGCTATTAATTTGTATTTATTCCTATAGTTATATGATAAGAGATGAATACATTTTTACTTACACATGTAATATGCTATATAATATAAATATAATTATATGTATTTTGTTTATTTTCCTGTTTTTGAGTACTTTGCTTAGTTCAGTGATTTTAATGCATTTAATATGTAATTTTTTGCTAAAGACATAACTAACTCATCTCTACTGCCTAATTGTTACAAATTTTGACCTTTTACTTGCTCCAAAGCAATTGTACTCTAATTACCAATTAAAATATGTAGATAGTTTTTGCTTGACCTTTTATTCCTACTACATCAATGCCTGATGAACAAACTTCTATTTCTCTTTATTGTGGATATTATATTTTACTCAATAGAATAAAACATTCCTCACTTGCTATCCATGGGGCCATTTATCCTATACTTCTCCTGCCTAAAGGACATATAAATATTCTTTTGTGACCTCTTAAGGAAATTGTGCACTCAAAACTAAACAAGGGAAAGATTGTCATGTTACTTTAAATTTATACGTATGTTTTTACCTTAGTTTCAAAAGGTATTCATTTTTAAAAAAATATTGAACATTTTGAGGATTTATAATGATTATACTTTGAGATTATTCTGATTTGGCTTTATTGTAGGGGAAGGCAGTACATCATGGTGGAAATACAGGTGAAGAAAGAACCATTTACAGCATGATGATTAGGAAGTAGAGAAAGAATAAAGACAATGGGCTTATAATACTGGACTTCTTAAATATGACTTCAGTAATATACTTGTTCCAATTAGGGCTACATCTTAGAAGTTCCATATCTTCTAACTGAATCATTAGCTGGTAACAAGCTACTAATCAATGAGCTCTGGGAGGTATTCATGATTGGTTTGATATATATAGGCACACACAACAAACACACACACACACACGCACACACACACACACGCACACACACGCACACCATTATTTTCCCAAGGACAACAAATATATGTCATAAAATTGTGAAGACAATTGAATTTTATTCATTGATAGAGAATTGTTTCCAATGTCTTGCTATGTTTGGTTGATAGTGATATTGCTAATGGATGGATCTCCAATTCCACGAAACAATATTTTATTGTCAACATGAGAAGGAATTATATTTTAACATTTGTCATTGAATACAAATAATTGGTGTCTTCTCAAAACCATTAATCTTATAAAGAACAAAGTAAATATTTCAGATGTTTTGTTTGGAGATATCTGATCAAAGGTAAATTTCACTCTTGTTCACTTAAGTAAAAAACAGGAATGAGTTTAGTTACATCATGAAAGTTGAAAATATTTTCTAAAGGAAAATTGTAGAAGAGAAAGACATAGTCAAAATTAGAACTGACTAACAATACCTAAATGTAGAATGAACTCATTGATCACGTTAGTAGTGAACTGAAGGCTGATATACTCAGTGTCTTTCTTTTTATAATACTTTTTGAAAACTTTATTCACAAATAATGCATCCACATCACTCACTTATTCCTGCTCCACTTCTATATTTACGATTTCATGTTCATTATATTTACATATATTATATATGTATTACATATATATATTATATATATATATACACACGTGTATATGAACATGTATATATATACATTCACCTGAGTTCATTCAGAATTATTCATAGGTAAATGTGTCTTGTGCTCACCACTTGGAACTAGACAACCTACTAGAGAGATATTTGATGAAGTAAATGGAATATTTCTCTCTCTTGGCAACCAGTAATCACATATAGTTAAGTGTATGTTTATGTGACTTATATAATTACATTAACAGTTATATATCTCACACTGGGAAACTATTAATATCAACTGTAAATAATTTTATTTGTATGCATTATTTAAGAAACAAAATGACTCTAAATGTCCAGTATTGGTATCCTGAGATAATACTGACAGATGATACTAATAGATCTGATTATAAGTACAAGAAAATAACAAAATCTGAACTACAAATTGAGTTGATTATCTTCCTGTTTATTGTGCATCCACAGGGTCTATCCAAAGAAAGGTAAATGTAGAAACCATGGTGAAATCAAATATAATGTTGAACAAGTAGTATTGATTCAGTTTAGCAGTATTAACAATAAATGCCACTATGATTTACAACGTATCATAACACATGGAATTCTCATGTGCAAACTAAAATCATTAATGCTTTTTCAGATTTTTAGTAAAATACAAGTGGGGTGATGTATGTAAAGGCACATTCTACACTGTAAATTTCTGGGTTGTTTCCTAGACTATGCTCTGTTGCACATAAATGAGATCCTGTTTTGATTTTTCCCAAAGAAAGCAGTATAGTGGTTAAATAGTAAGCTTTCTGCAAGAACATGGAATTAAAAGTTCTAATCTGAATGGCATTGGTTTTTTATTTCACTTATTTTAAAATTTTCTAATATTTTAGAAGTTGCAATAGTTTATACTTATTATTTCTTGAAATTGTGTTCTTTACAAAAATCATTTCAAATTAAAAGCTCGGAGTAAACTTTGTCTCTAGTTCTCCGTTCATGATTTTGTAGTTCAAAACTTATTTTCATGATGATTATACGTGCTGCTATATTTGTAGTTGTGCCACTATTTCATAAAATGCTAAGAATATATTTTGGAAATCTTGGTATCATTAAAATGCTAGTAATCAAATGCTCATTTGTTGTAATTCTATTAAGAGTTAAAAATCAAGATCATTTTCTATTAGTATTTAACTGCATTTTTCCTCTAGAAATAGTCTATTAACTGTTCATTGAAATAGGTTCTAATATGCAGTCCTTATTATTTTCACATTTTTGACAAATAGATATGAGTAAATAACCTAACAAATAAATAATAAAATTTATCAGGAGTTAGTATGTATAAGTGACTTATGCTATAATGTTATTAATATAGCATACTATAGAAATAATGTTTGTGAACTTTAATTTAGTATAAAGTACTTTAAACTTTAAATAGTTGGAAAGATAGCTTTAAATATGCATTTTATATTATATTGTACATGGATTTAACAATTTATCTATTTTATTCTGTGTATAGTTGGATATGTTGTGAGTATATATTTTAGGTGTGCTTATTAGCACTTGAAGGCACAAATACAACCTCTGCTGGTATGCCTTCAAAGTTTTCTACCTGTTTTTTGTTTGTTTAGACAGGTTCTCTGTTGGCTACACTGAGTGTCCAGAGAGCCTCAATGATCCAGAAAATTATACCTCCCCATTTCTAGGATTACTGGCATCTGCCCCCATATGTGAATTATCTTTTTTAAATGGAGTCTTGAAATTAAATTTAAAATTAGTTCACTGTGATTGTACATAAAGAACTCAACTAATTAAGATATGCCCATAGTGCTATTTTCACATTTTACATTTTTTTTGTTTTTCTATTTGTCTTATGTTGAAAATGTTTCTATCTGTACAGTATACTCTGATTATGGTTGTCATTTTATAATATTTTGAAATCCTCGCAACTTCCCGTCCCATACAAACCCATATCTATTCTCTCTGTCATTAGTCCTGTTGTGTTTAGAAGCCATTTTTTCTTGGTGTCTCCTATCTTCTATGGCTCTTCTTTTCCACAGGATTCCCTGAGTACTCAGGGAATTTATGGAGACATCTCATTTAGGAGTTAGTGTTTTAAGGTCTCTGACTCTCTCCATTGTCTAGTTGTGACTCTCTGTATTCATTCACTACTACAACAGTAAAAACAATTCTGATGATTTTTGAGCAAAAAAATGATGTATGAGTATAGTATAATTTCCTTAGAAGTCATTTTATTTTTATCTTTCTTTAGCATAGCAGTATTGTTAAGTATTTGGCTATCCCCTAGGGCCAGATTTTTGGTCACTCAATCAGTATCTGGGATATATTAGAGCTCAGGAAGTGGGCCTCAAATTCAATCAGATATTGGTTAGTTGTACACACAGGGTTTGTGTCATTATTGCATAAGTATAGTATTTTTACAAGTTTTCAATATTATAATATATTAAATTTTATTTTAAGCTCACACATGAGATGACTTAGAGAAGAAAGAAAAAGGCATACAAAAGAGAGGAACCACAGATAAACTTTTCAACAATCATAAGAGCCACAATTAAAATCTAGAAAAAATAATATTCAGTTTTATTTTGTCTATACTCTTCTTCTGAAATACAGTAGATTAATTTTATAATATTACACTTCTTCAATACATAAGGAAAAGTAAAGTTTAAATTTATATATGTAAGATCATTGTATATCATCATTATGATTCTGAGCTGTGGTTCTATAAATTTTGATAAAAAATTTACCATGCCCAAATTGATACTTTCATCAAACTAATAATTATAGCGACACCAGTAGGTATAATAATTAAACCTTATGTATTGGTTGTTTTATATTAATCATCATGTCATACTGTACTTACATTCATTAATTCCCTGAATCATTTCTCTTATTCTCTAGCTTTCAAACCTTCCCCATAATGCTGCTTTTATTGTTGTCTGAGTTCTGAGTTATACAGATAATAAAATTATACATGCAGCATTAATTGCAACATTAATGATCAGTGAGATAGAACACATTAGTTGATGTTATTCAAAATAAGTTTAAAATTACAATTTGTGAGACATATCTGTATTCTAAAAAATCAATTCTGAACTATCAAACATAATGTTATTAAATGAGGTAGGTGGGAATTGTTTATCTAATGCACTCTCATTCTCTCCCAAGAGTTGTGAATTAATTGACTGTTGGTGCTGTGATATGAACTGAAGTTTAATAAGTATAAATATTGAATAATGACTAGAGAATCCTTAAAATAAAATGCCATTAAATGACAAGACTTTGATCTTTTAATTCAGCAGGTCACCACTACACATTAGTTTTGGTTTTGCATTCTTATTAGTTAACCGATTGAGAGCAACGTTTTATTCAGTATAATATACACAGTCGACACTACTTCAAATTACACATTCTCTAAGGACTGTGGATATTTATCAGGACTGTATTCTTAAATATATGGATCAGTTCTTCTACTACAAATTATTTGGAAGTAGAATCATTGAACTAAATTACGTGCCAGAGGAATGATTGCTTTGTCTGACCACAGTGAGAGAAGATACATCTAATCCTGTAGAGACTTGATGCCCCAGAGAAGGAGGATGAGGGATGTCTTCCCCTCAGGGGCAAAGGGGTAGGGGGATGGGGTGAAGAACTCTGGGGAGGGGTCCAGGAGTGGTGCAACATTTGGCATAATAATGATAATAATAATAATAATAATAATAATAGTAAATAATAATAATAATAAAATAAATATCATCCTGAGAGAAAAATTTAACCACCGATCTCAACCTATTGTGCACTTGGGTATAAATTTGTAGATGATTCATGACCTTGTAAGTTTATCAACAACAAGTTTTCACTTCCTTTGCTGTATCCATTTACTTCAATGCTATTTCTTGATGTGGTCATTTAAAGAACTATTTTCAATATTTACTCATTCATTGCTGTTAATTTTTTTGCATTTTTTCAGTTTGTCTATCATTTTATTTACATTTTCTATTTTACAAACTTTCTTATTCTTTTTTTTTTTTACTTAGTTCATTTATTTACATACCATCCTTTTTCCCACCTCCTGGTCCCCTTTCCCACTGTTCTTCAGTCCATTCCCTCTACCCTTTGCTTCTGAGAGGATATTTCCCCTAACAAGAAGCATTCCCCTTCCCTGGGGCCTCAAGTCTCTTGAGGATTAGGTACGTCTTCTCCCACTGAGGCCATACTAGTCAGTCCTCTGCTATATATATTTCAGTTGCCTTGGACTAGGCCTTGTATGCTGCCTGGTTTAGTATTATTGTTTATCCATTATGTTGATATGGTTCTTTCTGTCTTACATGCATCCTCATCACTGAAGGGGCTCTAAGACTCAGTCATTTTTTGTCAGGATTAGAAAATAAAGCAAGTTGTTCTTTGCCTTCACATCTGGAAACAATAAGTAGACATCCTTAAGGTAAAATTAGTTTGTAGAAGGAAAACAGTCATGTTTAAAAGTGACTTGAAATTGAAGGTCAGGAAAGTGGGCAAACAGAGAAAGGTTAGACAGAAGGAGTCAAGATAGGATATGTCTACCTCTCATCAGAACAGCACAAGAAAAGAAAACAAAGCAGAGTTGGTAAGTTGGGAGTCAGTGCAGTGAGTGCAATGGATTGGAATGGATTTTGTTCAGGAGTTCATGCAGTTCAAGGCAGGTCAGCAGATGCAGTTGAAGGCAGACAATATGAGGAGCCAGAAAATTATAAGACATTGCCAGAGTTAGTTTGAGGTCAAACAGAGGAATTCTGTGAGAAGCTAAGGAGCCACATTGAATCAATCAGCTTGGAGAGGAGTTTAAGCCAGAACAGCTAAGTTGAACCATACAGCCAGAGCTCAGAATAGAACCAAAAAAAAAAAAAAAAAAAGAAATAGTAAGCTTATTCAGTAGTAAGCCTCCAAGATGAAAATTACATCTTATGAATTAAAGTTACGTTTACAGCTCTGTTCAACAACTTGTCTGCCTGTGTTCTGTTAAGATCCAACCATGATGATACAATTATCTCGGGAGAATAAGTGTTTAATTTTACAAATCAGTGAGTCAAGTTTATTGAGGTAAAATATATTCTTCTTCTCCTAAGCAATGAAGTAAATCCTGAATACTACTCTGACTAGTAATCTTGGCATTTAAATTAAGTAATCTATGAAATCTAGGAATTAATAAAATTTCTCTTATTCTCAGAATTCCTTCATTGCCTATAGTTTTTTTTTTTTTTTTTTCCTGTAGAGTTGAGGGTTAATAGGTCAGATGAGTTTACCAATCTTGTCCATCTTTTGAAAGAAAAAATTCTTTGTTATATTAACTCTGTGTTATTCATCTAATTTCAATATCAATTACTTTACCTTAATTGATGATTTCTAGCCATATATTAGGTTGGATGTAGTCTTTTTTCTTATAGAGTATAAAAGTGTATCATTAGCTTATTTATTTTGAATCCATTGATTTTTTAACTTTTAATAACACTTTATTAATTATTTCATACAGTTTATTTGGTCATATACACCCATATCTAAAACTCTTCCTATATCTATCTTCTGCATCCTTACCCAACTTTGAGTCTTTATTTTTGTTTTAAAATCCATCAAGTTCATTTTTGTTTCCCAAATTCTCTTGAGTGTAGGGCCCGCTCTGAAATATGGTAATTCTGCAAGGAGTGATACTTCTAAAGGAAACTGACTCTCCCTCCCCAGAAAGCTCTCAAATGTTTAAAATTCCTCATTTAGGGTTGGACTATGGGCTCATCTCACCTTCTCAGTGTATGAAGTTTGTTTGCCTTAGGTTTGAACAAGAGCCTTGTACACTGTTACAATTTCTGTAAGCTCCTATGTGTAGCTTCCTTATAATGTACAGAAGACACCTTTCTTTGTAGTCATCCTTACCTCTGAAGTTTTACATTCTTTTCAACATTTCTTCTGGAATAATAACTGAGACATGAGGGGAGATGTAGTATATATGTTTCATTTAAGGCTGGATATTTTACATAACTTTTTTTGTGCCTATCCGCTGATGTGTCTCTGTTAATTGCCATCTACTATAATTAGAAGCATCATCAATGAGGATTGAGAGATAAATTGACCTTTCTGAATGATGACTAGTCCACTAGGAATCAACTTAATACTAAGTGTATTTAGCAAAATAATATTAGCAGTTTCTCCCTGAAGATCTATGACTTTTTTAGCTATGAACACTTGACTGGATACTGGTGCTAGATATGGGTTAGGTTCAGGACTCAGGTTCAATGATAATGAAATTGTTTACTCCCATGATGTTACTGCTACACTTATGTAAGTGGGTATGATCGTCGAGGCAATTTCATCCTTTATCTCTCCAGTTCACAGCTGGGTTAGATTTATACTTTTCTTTTCTAGTAGCATTCATAGAACCTTCCAGTCTTACTAAAGATATTCAGTAGGAATGAAGCATCCATATCAGTATCAGGTTGATTTCTTCATTTTTATGACTCAAGTGTATGGTATCTTAAATAGTAAGGTATTACCATAGATTTCTGGAGTGTAAACAATAAAGTTGATAATAGCCTGTAATGTTTTGAAGGCTTATAGAATCTTACTTGCCAACAACTCCAGAACTGATTACTCATTCCTGGCACTGGGCTTTTTATTTGTAAGCATTTGTTACCTAGTAAGATCATTGTTACTACCATTAACTCTTTTTAGGTTTTTGTATTTATTTTAGTTGAAAGTTCTTCAGTGTTATTTATCCTTCTCCCTATTCCTACATGTACATTGACTTCTATCCCACATCCTAAATTGGCCCTTCCTATTCCATTATTCAATCTATATCATTCCATTCACTCTCCCCTCCATTGAAAACCTTCTCTGATTCCTATAGATATTCCAAATGGAACTCAAATATCTGAAGATTCAAGGGCAATACCCACAAATGAGAGAAAATAGTAAACATCCATCTTTATGGGTCTGTGCAACGTCACTAAGAATGATTCCATACACTAACTGAGAATGCTATTTCTTAACAGCTGAATAATATTCTACTGCCAAATATTCCATATTTGCAATATCTATTCATCAGTCTATGGGCATCTAATTTATTAGTTTTCTACCTATTTTGAATATAGTGACAATGGATAATGGGTAAACAAGTATTGGTGGATAGGATGTCTATTGGGTTTTTTTGCCCATATTCACAAGACTGATAGAGCTGAATAATTTGATAAATCTAGTTTCAGATTTCTGCAGAACCTCTACACTGATTCTCATAGTATATTTATCAGTTTACACTCCTCCCAGCAAGGAATATATTGTTGCCTTTTCTTAGACCCATACCAGCTTCTGTCTTAATTTGATTTTGTTGTTGTTTATATTGTTTGTTTGCTATTTTTGTTATTCATACTGAGTTAATATGAAATCTCAACATAGTGCTAATTGGTGTTTCCCT
The DNA here is from genome assembly GCA_021653895.1 of Mastomys natalensis. Classification (NCBI taxonomy): domain Eukaryota; kingdom Metazoa; phylum Chordata; class Mammalia; order Rodentia; family Muridae; genus Mastomys; species Mastomys natalensis. The sequence goes on from JAJTUV010002771.1 coordinate 96,141, forward strand.
GATGACTGAGGATGTTGTACATTTTATAATGCTTCTTAATCATTTCTATTTCACCTTTTAAGAACATTGTTTAGTTCCATGTTCTATTTTTAATTGGGTTATTTATTTTTGATATGTAGATTTTTGAGTTCCTTGTATATTCTAGATATAATCCTCTCTCAAATTTATAGGTGGTAAATATTTTTCCCATTCTCTAAATACCCTTTTACTCAAATGATTGTATCTTTATTTCATAGACTATTTCTTTTAATTCTGTGAAGTCTTATTTATTGACTAATGAATATCTTGTCTACATTATTGAGGGTATAAAAAAGCCAATCCTGTAACAATGAATTCAATAATATTTCTTATTTATTCCATTATCATATTTGGGATAAAAGTTCTTATGTTGATATCTTCTTGCTACCAAAGACTTTCTGGTTCCCATAATTGGTGTGATGAAAAAGCTAATACTACCTGAGATCTCCTTCACAACCTCAACCTACTAAAGTCAACCAGAGGATACCTTCCAGAAACCACAGCCTCCTCATTGTTTCTCATACTTCCTTACCTATACCTATATCTATCCACCTGTTCTGGAGACTCAAGTAGATTACCTTCAAAGTGTCTTTCCATTCTAGTCAACCTGAACCAGATTTCCACAGATTTTGACCTCTTTTGATCCCTCTCTCTTCATTTGGGACTCACCAATGCTCACCCTATTCCCTATAAAGACATGTTTAGCCAGCAAACATAGATGGGAGACCCATACCATTCAACTCTTCTGATTGCCTAGATGAGAATCTTCTACTGCTTTTACATACCCTTAAGAGAAAGAACAAGTCCACAATGGCAGGAGAAATTTTTTTCCAATCTTTTTACACAGGCCATTGATATCTCTAGACTGTAATTGATAATCAGAATGCATGGAAAAGATGTTGTAGTCTCAAATCACAAACACACAGGGGAAATTGATATCTCAACCATGCTATGATTTAGCTGATTTCTGAAAATTATAAACACCACTGCCAAATAGAAAAAGATGAGTTGAATCAAAAAAAATGAAATAAATAAAAACCAAATCAATAAATTAACTCTAGGCATATAAATCCCAGAACAGATATAAAAATAACATTAAAAGCCAAAATATTTTCTTGATAAAATGTCAGTTCAATAGCAAAGGCTTCTATTAGAAATGAATTTGAGGAATATATAACTAATTCAAAAAAACACTTTTAATTGTGTTCAAAGGAGGCAACATCAAAAAGATGAATAAGAAAGTCAATCTAAGACAAAAAATAAAATTTAAATTATTTTTCAAGACAACATAATCTGAAACTATGATGAAAATTAAAAATCTAGTAATCCCATTAAAAACCACAATAAACAACCTAACCAATCAAAGAAATCATAGTGAAAAAACAGAATCAGTGATCAATGTCAAAGTAGAGGAATGGTATCACTCATTAAAGGTCAATGAACCAAATATATGAATGGTGTTTGAGAAGGTTTTGAGCTGTCAGGAAAACACCTAATCCCTGAAATATGGACATAGAAGAAAGAGAAGAATGCAATCTATTGTTACAGCAAAAAGAGTGTGTTCTGTAAAATAATAAAAAAAAAATCTCAAAACTAGAAAAAGAGATGCCTATTCCAGTGTAATAAACCTACAAAGCATCAGAAAAAAAGAAAAAGAAAAAGAAATTATCTTGGGCTTATTCTAGTTAAAATATTACAAAAAACAGAATGAAGATCATTGAAAGTTAGAACAGAGAAAGGTCAACATACCTTCAATGTCAGGCATTGTAAAACAACACAGGATATGCAATATAAATCTTTAAGGCCAGAAAGGCCTGGAATGTTGTACACCAAGGCATGAAAAAAAATTGTCAACTCCTGTGATTTAGCTAAACTACCTATTAGATTTGGAAGAGAAGTAAAACTTTCTATGATAAAAACATATATGTAAATTTTTACTTTTAACTCATCCCTACAGAGAATACTATAAAAAACCTTCAAGCTGAAGAAAAGGATAAATATACCAAAAAGGTCACAAGGCACAATTAAGCAATATCAGAACAGGCAATTAAAAAAGATTTTAACAACCTTACAAAATGAAGAACATAAGAGGAATTACAACATATTTCAATTACTCTGAATACAAATAGTTTAAATTCTCTAATAAAGAAAATAAATCAACATATTGGATTAGAAAGCAGGATACATCTTTTTTCTTTTTATAAGAAACACACTTTATCAAATATTGATAGGACCTTAGGGAAAAATCATAGAAAATTTTATTCTAAAAGTATGTCTAATAAACAGGCATGCAACAGTATTATAATAATATCAAATCAAACAGACTTAAAACAGAAACTACTCAGAATAGATTATCCTGGATGTTTTATTCTAATTAGGAAAAAGCACCAGAAGAATATTATAATACATTATATGCTTCAAACAAAGGGTTACCCTAATTTCTAAAAGGAAATGCTGTTTCTATTTAAACAAACAAGTTGAACCCAACTTAGAGTGAGAGCCCAAAAACTCAACACTCAACAGAGACAGGTCATCTAGAAAAAAAAAAAACTATATATAGAAATTTGTATTTTAATGACATCATGAATCAAGTGGAACTAAGAGCCTGCTACAAAACATTCCACTCAAACACTAGGAATGAACAACTTCCCACAGCCCACAGTATGTTCTCTAAATTTGACTACATGTCAGGAAACAAAACAATCCCAACATACATAATAAAATTGAAATAAGATCTTCCATTCTAACTGATCCAAGTAGAATAAATATTGATATCAAAAACAATTGAAACAGTAGGGAATTTTTTTTTTTAATTTCTTGCATGATAATCCTAGATTGTTCAACATAGTCAGTCATATGTAAGTAGTTGCCATTTCTCTAGATGCTATATTCTAATTGTATGCTACTGATCTCTAATAAGATGTCAGAAAACTTTCATATTTCAAAATTTTCTTGAAGTTTGATTTGTGCCTTGCCATTGTAGTAATGTTTAAGAAATGTTTCAAGTATCCATGAGAAAATGTGTCTTACTAGTTACATGTAACCTACAAAAACTAAATTCAAGGGATTTAATTATCATAAGAAATGGAGAATGATCATTAAGATTGAAGAGTAATTAAAATCTCTATACATTTGAAGTACTGAAAATGATTCTAACTTTCGATGAAGGTTTAACACTAGCAATTCATAACTAACTTTTCCCACAAAATAAAAGGAATATTCTCAAACATTTAACTCTATTTTCAAATTTATTTTACTTTTAAAATAGGGATTCCTGTGTGTGCATATGCAAAAATGACTGCTGGTTCAGGCAGAGGCCAAAGGTTTTCTTCGATCTCGAAATAAGGATGTTTTTGAGCATCAAAATACTGGTTCTGGGAACTGAAATCTGTTCCTCTTAGAAAGCAGTATACACTCTTAACTGATGAACTATCACTTTAGACATACAATATTTCACTTTACAAAAGAAATCCTACAGATGGTAACTACACAGGATAAAACAGAAAGAGAAATGTCATAGACTGATTCCTGTGTTAAATGCAGATACACATTTTTCAAGAGAATGCTTGAAAATTAATATCAAGAACATTACATAAAAAAATTATGAACTGTGATCAATTTTTTTTCTATTTCTAGGATACACATTAGGTCTAAAATTAAGAAGTAAATAAATGCAAGATACTACATGAATAAATTTAATACAGAAATCATATGATCATTTTTAGTAGCTAAAGAAAAAAAATTCTTCTCCATCCCAAGTGGGATTGAAGCATTTCAATTGGGTTCTTCAGCTTGTTAACCTTCTTAAGTTCTGTGAATTGTATCCTGGATATTCTCTAAGTTTTGGCTTATATCTACTTATTACTGAGTACATAGCATGCATGACCCTTTGGGTCTGAGTTACCTCACTCAGGATAATATTTGCTAGTTCCATTCATTTGCTAGCAAAACTCATGACTATCCTTGTTCTTAATCCCATTGTGTAAATGAACCATATTTTCTGTATCCATTCTTCTTTGTGGGACATCTGGGTAGTTTCCAGTTCGGGCTATCACAAATAAGGCCTCAATGAACATAGTAGAGCATGCGCCCCTGTGGCATGGTTGGATATATGCCCAAGAGTTGTACATCTGGGTCCTTTACCTTACTGAAGCTTTGCAATTTTTTTTTTTTATGTTTCTCTAATAATCTTTTTTTGAAAAAATTTTACTGGATATTTTATTTATATTTCAGATGTTATCCCCGTTCCCTATCACCCCAGAAACCCCCTATTCCATCTCCCCTCCTCCTGCTTCTATGAGCATGTGACCCCACTAAACCACCCACTCCCACCTTCCCATCCTGGAATTCCACTACACTGGTGCATCCATCTTCAGGGGACCAAGGAACTCCTCTCCCACCTATGCCCAACAAGGCCACCTCCCCTACATATACAGCTGGAGCCATGGGTCCCTCCCTATGTGCTCCCAGGCTGGTGATTTAGAACCCTGGGGGCTCTAGTTGGTTGGTATTGTTCTTTCCCCATGGGCCACAAAATGTTTCAGCTCCTTTAGTCTTCACTCTCACTCCCAATTGGGAACCCCATGATCAGTTCAATGGTTAGCTGTGAGCATTGCCTCTGTATTGTCAGGCTCTGGCAGACCTCTAAGGAGACAGCTATATCAGGCTCCTGTCAGCATGCACTTCCTGGCCTCCATGTCAGCGTCTGCCTTTGGTGACTGCACATGGGAGGATCCCAGGTGGAATGGTCTGTAGACGGTCCCCTCCTTCAGTTTCTGTCCTGTACTGTGTCTCCATATTTGCTCCCTTGAGTTTTTGTTACTCCTTCTAAGAAGGACTAAAGCCCACCCCTACTTGGTCATAGCTGCATATGGGATTGATACTCAGGTGGAATAGTCTCCGACAGCCCCTCCTTCAGTGTATGTACCACACTTTGTTTCCAGATTTGCTCCCTTGAGTATTTTGTTACTCCTTCTAAAAGGATGGAAGCACCCACACTTTGTCTTCCATCTTCATGAGCTTCATGTGGTCTGTGATTGTGTCTTGGTATGCGTGCTTCTGGGCTAAATCCAATTATCAGTAAGCATGTACCATGAGTTGTCCTTTTGTAATTTGGGTTACCTCACTCAGGATGATATTTTCTAGTTCTATCCATTTGCCTAAGAATTTCATGAAGTCATTGCTTTTAATAGCTGAATAGTACTCCATTGTATAAATATACCACATTTTCTGTATCCATTCGTCTGTTGAAGGACATCTGGGTTCTTTCCAGGTTTTGGCCATTATAAATAAGGCTGCTATGAACATAGTGGAGCATGCATCCTTGTTATATGTTAGAGCATCTTCTGGAATATATACCCAGGAGTGGTATAGCTGGATCCTCAGGTAATGTTATGTCCAATTTTCTGAGGAACTGTCAGACTGATTTCCAGAGTAGTTGTACAGTTTGCAAATCCACCAACAATGGAGGAGTGTTCTCTTTCTCCACATCCTCATCAGCATTCTGACTGGTGTGAGGTGGAATCTTGGGGTTGTTTTGATTTGCATTTTCCTGATGACTAAGTATGTTGAACATTTCTTTAGGTGTTTATCAGTCATTCAAGTTTCCTCAGTTGAGAATTCTTTGTACCCCATTTTTAATAGAGTAATTTGGTTGTCCTGGAGTCTAATTTTTTGAGTTCTTTGAATATATTGGATATTAGCCCTCTATCTGATGTAGGATTGGTACAGATCTTTTCACAATCGGTTGATTGCAGTTTTGTCCTATTGACAGTTTCCTTTGCCTAACAGAAGCTTTGCAATTTCATGAGATTCCCATTTGTCAATTCATGATCTTAGAGCATAAGCTATTGGTGTTCTGTTCAGGGACTTTTCCCCTATGACCAAGTATTTGAGGCTTTCTCCCATATTCTCTTCTATTAGTTTTAGTGTATCTGATATTATGTGAAGGTCCTTTATCCACTTTGACTTGAGCTTTGTACAAGGATATAAGAATGGATAGATTAGCACTCTTCTACATGCTGACATCCAGTTGAACCAGCACCATTTGTTAAAAATGCTGTCCTTTTTTTCCACTCTACCATTTTAGCTCCTTTGTCAAAGATCAAGTGACCATAGGTGTATGTGTTCATTTCTGCATCTTCAACTCCATTCCATTGATCTTCCTGCCTGTCTCTGTACCAATACTCGCTCTCTCTCTCTCTCTCTCTCCTCTCTTCTCTCTCTCTATATATATATATATATATTATATATATATAAATATATCACTATTGCTCTGTAGTATACCTTGAGGTCTATGTCCTGGTTGGTGATTCCCCTAGAAGTTCTTTTATTGTTGAGAATAGTTCTAGCTATTCTAGTTTTTTGTTATTCCAAATGAATTTGCAAATCGCTCTTTCTATCTCTATGAAGAATAGAGCTGGAATTTCAAGGCTTGAGGCCCAGGGATTAGGGCTGGTGGGATGGGGGTGGGTGGTAGAGACAATTTCTTGGAGACAGGGCAGGAATAATATGATGAAGAACTGTAAAAGGGTGGACTGGGAGGGGAATAATATGAATGGACTTGGAAAAAAAGATTAAATCTGTCTATCTATCTATCTATCTATCTATCTATCTTTCTTTCTAATCTATCTATCTGTATATAATTATATATAATTTGACAAAGCATAACATACATTTATGGTAAATCATATAGAAATCAGAATAAAACTTAAAGACAATAAATATAATGTATGAATATCTACAACCAATATTCTATGTGGAATCAAACTAGGAATCCCCTCACAAATCAAAATATAAATGAATTATATGTCTGTTCATCCATTTTCATAGTATTCAAATTCATTAGAAAAAAATAAGAAAATGGAAAGAATTGATAGAATAAAAGGAAGAAAGGATATAATTGTTCAAACAAGACTTGACTATATATCTAATATAATCTGCAGACCACCACCAGAAAACATTAGATCTAATACACACATTCATCAAAATTTCAGAAAAACAAAATCAGCACCTGTAGTTTTTATATATAGCAATAAGGAATACAATTAGAAAAATCCATTTATGTTAATGCCTCCAAAATTTAAGTATTCTAGAGAAAAATCAAACCAAAGTTAAATCAACAGATAAAAGAATGAAAGACTTTGGAAAGAAACTGTGATATATTTTAAAAGAAATAAAAATAACATTAGATGATGGAAATATCTTCAATGTTCCTGAAATGATAGAATAATTATTATGAAAATAGAAATATTATCAAAACTGATCTTTGTCTATACATTCATTGCAAACATTATCAAGAACCTGATAAAATTTTTTACAGAAGTATCCAAATCAAATCAAATGGAAACATCATCAACTGGGAAAAGACAAAGTACCAATTAATAGAAAGAACAGTGCTGGAGACAGCACAATACCTAACTATAATTTATGCTGAAGGGCTATAGAACAAAGGACATCATTCTACTGGCACAAAATCATATCTATAGACCATTGAAGCACACAGAGGACATAGATTAATCCTCACATGGGCAACCTAATATTAACAAATTAATCAGAAACATTCTCTTCAAAATAAAAATTATTCAATAAGTTGTGCTGGTAAAATTGAATAACCACCAACAGAATGGAATTAGAGCGACATAACTCATTATGCACAAAATCAATCCATAATGGATTAAAAACTTACTTCCTGGAATGAATATGGAACATTAAATATTCTGCATAGACTGACTAAATGGTCTTCAATTATTATAGAAAAATTGGGATGCTTTGTGTCCAGATCCTTTTCCTACCTTTTATTAAAATAACCTTTTATTTCATATAATAACATTATTTACAGTTTCTATTCTTTCTATTCCTCCAAGTTCCTCCTCATATGCTCTCACTCTGAGTCCACACTTTCTGCATCTCATCAGAAAACAATCAGGCTTCTAAAATACTCTTCTAAGCAATTTTAAAAAGAGACAAAATAAAATAAAGAGATTTTATAATTTATCTCGTGACAACCCTTGCCCTTTAAGCTTTTTGAGTAGTCATTTATTTTCTATTTCTTTGTGTGACTTAACACATGTGCAACTGTTATATAAAATAACTGCTTTTAGAATGGAAAAAATCCTTATCTTTTGAATAAGCACATGATAAGAATGTAATTAGTTATGAACTAATGCATAAAGATAGACTTTACACCTTTGCTGAAATGTGCCTTCCTGATGGACCTTAGTATACTTACTATAATTGAAGTATTTTGCTTTTTTGCTTCCTTTATTCTGTAAGTTTAAAAATTTATTAAATTGCTACCTCATTGAATTTGGGGGTTAATGAATTTTATGTTCCCTAAACATTTCACCAACATTTGGCTCTAGAGTAAACTATGTCTCATTCCGTTTGAGGTGAAACATGTGTTTTTTCCTTATTTAAAAATGTAAGCCTTGAAACACTGAAATTGCTAGAAGGAACCATAGGAAAAGCATATAGGAAAGAACATATAGGAAAGAACATTTTTGAAAAGAGAACCCCAAAATAGCAGAGAAATAGTCAAATAATTAACACATGACTTTTATAAAAATCAAAATCTTCAGTAATATACAAGAAAGTGACAACAGTGACAGAAAAGGATTCATTATTTCTATGTAGGAAGATCCGCAAAAAAGCAAACAAAAATTTTCAGTCAGTAAATGGCAAATGAAATGAACAGATAACTTCAAACAATAAAACAAGAAGGCACAAGGAACTGGGATGAAAGAACACTTGGAGACGGAACCAGGAAGGGGGCAACATTTGAAATGTAAATATATAAGACAATTTTTTTAAATGATTAATACATACTTTTACATGGTTAACATCATTAGCCAAAAGATAAATCCACCCTGAAATTACTTTAAATTATTTTCAGTTATAATTACTTATTTATATAAAAAAAAAAACAAAACAAAACAAAGAACAACCAATGTAAGTAAGAATAAGACATAATAGTAACTCTTATTTAATGTTGTTGAGGCTGTAAAGTAGAAAAGCCATTGTGAAAAGTAATTTAGAGGTTTCTCAAAAGTGAAATTAAAAATACTACTCCTGAACATATTCTCAAAGTCCTTTATATCCCACTGAATGATATTTGCAGTTTTTATAACAAGGGAACATAAGCAGACTAGATATAAGGCAGCAGACAAATACATAATTAGATGTAGAAGATATACTTAATGGAACTTTATTTAGTTACAAGAAAAAATGAAATTATGTAATATTTAGGAAAATGAATGGAATTAAGAATTATATAAATGAGGTACACCAAACACTGAATGAAAAATAATGTATGTTCTCTCCCATATATATGTATGATAATTGAGATGTTACTTATATATTATACATTTATAATAACAAATTAATAATATAATATAACAACATAACATAATACAATATAATTATATTATTGTTATGTTATAAAATTTTTAAATATATATCATATTTGTTTTTGATTGGAGAATGAAGAATTCTTTTTGTTGCTATTGTGAAAGTTGTCTGTTGGGATCATTTGTTTATGTGTTGGCTAGAAATCATATAGCTAGATTTTTCATGACCATAATTTCAGGATCCAGAATTTCTTCATGAGCTCTCTTTTTAAACGATTCTTCCAAAAGCATAGTATTATTGTCTCAAAAGAAAGATCTGCAAAAGGCCAAGAAATGAAAGTATTTGTCAAAATTCTTTTGTCTTCCATTTGCTAACTTTTACAAAAAAGTTATTTGGTCAACCCAATTAAAGAGATATAGACATGGGCACAGTTACTGGATGCATGGTTTATAGGCAGCCCCTTAAATGGTATTATATATGAGTATGATGTTTACCGGCAGAATATTTTCAAGCCTCATAAAGTTTCAAATTATATATAATAGACATCCATCTATGAATGTATCATTATAATGAACTTACATAAGTCTGAAAAATTTATACTTAATAAAAAATGTAGTTATTAATTCATAATCAATATAATATAAGTGTAGAAATTAGAACCATCTACACTGAATTTGTCAGAAACAGGTGTTCATAAGAAATAAAGTAAAATTAGAAGTAGAAAATATATTATGGCAAAAGATGCAAATTTTAATAAAGTAAACCATGATAATACTGAGAAGGTTTTTACTGCTTCAAAAATGAAATATATGTTCTGAGGACACAATAACTTATGACTCCCCAACAAACTAGATCTTTCTCAGCAGACTCTTGGTGTCGGGAGCCAAATCCAGGAAACTACCTGCTGTTCCAAGAGAGCCTCAGGAATTGCCCACTGTTCTGGAAGGATTAGTCAGTAAGGATGTTCTCAGGTCTCAGGTCCCAGGAACATCTGGCATTTCCTGGGAGCTGGTTACAACAGTAAGATGGCGTAGGGCAATAACCACCTCTCTTGGGAGAACCTGACATTCAGCTAAGGATTTCCTGTTCATAAAGAACCGTTGCCCGCCCCCCGACCCCCGGGACATTCCAGGACAAGCCAGCAGTGATTTGAGAGAATTCCCTCTTTGTCCCCCTTCCCCCTCGCCTAGACTATATCTGTATGCCTCTCCAGCATTAAAGTGGACCTTGACAAAACTTCCTGCTGCTTGGTCTCCTTTTCTCTCTTGGCCCATGTTTCCTTTCAGGTGACAGTCCACCCAAACTCCCCATGAATAAACTAGACCCGTGGGTCGGGTCATCTTGGTTTCTTTAAGAAATCTGTAATGAAATTTACTTTGTAAATAAATTAAATTCTTATGTTTGTGAACATTCTCACACAAATGCAACATTTTCACAGGGACAGTTGGCTGCTAAAGTAAAAATGTCACTTTGTCTGAAAAAATAGAGACTTCTTGTCACTTTATAGAAAGAAATGGCATTTGTCAATAGCAGTTTTTCAATTAACAATTCTTTGCCTTATATTCATAACAAGAGGAGTTTTTTGTTTGAATTTTGTATAATAAATTGGATGAGTATTTAGACAAAAGCAATCTGAGCTTATGTTCATCAAGTGAGGCATAAATCTAGTTTATTACACTTCTAAAATTCATCAGTAGTTCTGCAATGTAATGTCTATATCCATATAAAATTCATATCCAAGAAATAAAAGTCATGTCTCCATTCAGCTAATATTTGGGCAGACATTCTTTTTTCCCCTGTATTTTTAAGCTGATCTGTTTTGTGGAATTCAATCTTAATTGGTACAACTGGGGATCTACAATGTGACAGCTGCATGACAGAAAGATAGCAGGTGTTGTTCAGTGATGTTTGTAGAAGATTAAATAATTCTTACCTATTCTTGAGGCTATTGTTCTCTCTTAGTGAAGTGAAAGAATTTCCAACACAAAAACGTAATTAACATATTGGTCAGCTGTATAGAAGAATATGAATTTCTAATCTTCGATTGCATTATACATCAAAATGGTCAATTACACTTATTGAGAATAGGAAATCCAGTATCTGAGCTGGAGAATGATTTACTAGAAGTTGGGTAAGGTAAAGACAGATGCTTTTCAAACAGTAATGCGATGCTATTGCAGGTGACCTTATGTCTCCCATGACTTTGGATACTGCTTCACATACTATAAACTTTCTCAGGATTTCAAGAATGTTGATTGTTTCTCTTAATTTGCTCCTATAGGTCATCTCCTCAGTATTTCAGCAAATGAACCCAAGAATATGCTTGTCAAAGGCAAGGAATGAAACGAAGTTAGGTGTCAGTGTTTTTGTCAAAATGAAATTTTCTAAGCAGCCTGGGGAGAGTTTTATGACATAGGAGATGAGACAAGCTTTTCAAAAGACAAAGAGTGGATATTTTAGGATGAAAAATTCCAGTCAAAACATAGTTAAAAATTTCAATGAAACAGTGTAGAATCTGGCCCAAGCATTAAAGTTCATAACCAAAATCTGCAGTGTAATAATAGCTTGATTTCCATCTCTTTTTGAATTTCTGGTTTTTTAAAGCATATACCCTCATAGTTAAGGACTTTAAGCTACTTAATTAATCTGTAGTATTTTCTAGCATCCCCAAAATTATTTTCAACCTCTTTATTGTACATGTTTTGCTAGGTTTGTATTTTCAACTTTATCCTGTTTCACTTATGAGGTTGTACCAATCACTTCCACCAACATAGATGATAGGTGACTGGTTACTTAACAATTTATGTAAATTTTAGCTTAGGTGTCTACATGTAAATACAAACTGAGTGGCAAGTCTTAAATACTTCTTGTCACATTTCTCTTAAATGAAGTATCTCAAATTCCTAACATGTTTTCTTTATGTTACTTATTAAAGCCTTCTGTTATTCTCAGTCATAATTTTGAAAACCAAACATATTGTTAAAGGAAGAGTAAGACATGCCTCAGAGAATTTATATTTCAGGTGAAACTTATCAACTATGATATATAATCAGAATTGCTGAACATTTTGATATGTGTGTGTGTGTGTGTGTGTTAAAAGTTGTTCAGGAGTCAGGTACTAAGTAGTATAACAATAATTAAAATATTCAGCAATTTTGATTTCATATATTGATGGTGGACCTATAAATATTTGTTAATAAATATGTCCTGTAACTAATTATATTCATGAATGTTTCAGCAATAACATTTAAATCAGTAGTGCTTAGAGTTATTATTTGCATAAAACACAATCAGCTGGTGGTTTCAACTTTCCAGCTTCATATATATACATGCTATGTTTTACGTAACTCCTGGTCTGAATGTGATAATTCCCTCTCCATCTGATGGAGGCTGCTTTGTGATCTGGAACAACAATGTATTCTTCACAAATGTTTCCAAAATGGAAAGGTGTAAATATGACAGTTTTTCAAAGTAGAACTCGATACAAATCTGGAGAATTTTCACTCTTATTTGAAAATTTCCAAATTTCAATCAAATTAAAATAGATTCATCATATCTATAATATGACAAATTTAAAAACACAGTAAATAATATTAAGGAGCACAAAAGATATAATGATATTTTAAAATAATACTTGAATTAATGTAACATTTTATTTTTTGGCCAGGGGAAGCAAGAATTCAAGAAATATTTTTGAAGATTTTTTGTGTAATTTGACTAGAAATGCATAAGATTTACAGTAAACATATAGAAAAACATGTAAAATTTGCCCTGTTATCAGAAAGAAATAAGGTAAAATGTGTGCATTATCAGAATGACAAGTATAGCTTTGGTTATGTAAAATGAGGGATTTCTATCATGGAAGGTACTGGAATGCAGAAGTGGAATGAATTGATGCCACAAAAACTTGTTACCTTCCAGTTTTCTATAGTTTCCTAGTTAGCTTCTCTGTTGTTTGTGTATAAATTGGAGGTGCTTGAATAAAATATACAGAATTTCATCCCTGAGAAAATATCACAGGAATTCCTAGGCTTGTTACTGCACATTCAACATATGTGTTCCTCTACAGAAATGGTGTGTATTTGTTTACTATTTTTTTTTTAAATTATGGCCATATTTCTATGCAATGTCCTTCAAATTATATTCTGGGACTCCATTATATTTTCACAAGAAAACTGAAAATTTCCAAAGGCCAATTGTCATGACTCTAATTTACCGTGTATTTTTGCATGAAAACCCAACAAATCATTGTGTACACTCACCGGATATAGATAAATGTAAGAGTTCCTCAACATAATTGTAAAAATTCAGATGTATACTTTTCTGCATTTTGTGTAACTGCCACAATGTTGGGGCCGAAGGCAAAAATGCCATGGTTTGTATTAATAAATTCGCAGCTTTTTGAGTGAGTACTTCAAATGAAAGCTGCCATTTCTTATACCAGGATTGCCAGTGATATTAATTTTATTTTCTGATTGGTTCTTGACAGAAAGTTGTATTGCAATTTTTTTCTGTACTGATATTACTGGTCATGGACTTTTTAACCTTATTTTTAATCACCACTTCATTTTAAGAAAATACTTCATTTATGTAAATGCCTAAGACATCACGCACTTATATAAAATCCAGAAGACAGAAGATTGGTTGTGACTTGAGTGCCTCCTTCTTGAGAAAATGAACTATGGTATGAGAAAGTGTAATGCGAGCTGCCAATCAGTTAGTAGCAACCAATAGTTCTCCCCAGGAGTAATGTCTATGAACTATAATGGTGACCAGAATGGTATGGTAACTTAAGAGTTAGTAGTAATTCACATATGTTGGTGGCAACCAACAGCTCTCTAATTGTATGCCTGCTCAATGGTAAGGAACTCATGCCTAGTACTGGATACCTAGCCAAATACCTGTGACTAGTGAAGTCACAGATCTTAGACAAGAACTCTATACCATGGTTTTACTAAGCCAGCACCATTCCTAATTGCATTGTAAATACTTATCTCCATAGATAAGTGTAGTCCTCACTCTTCTTCAAAGAAGTTTCTCATTGCAGCAGATGGAGATCATTACAGAAAACAACTAGTCAAAAATCAGAGAAAAAGTGATGATAGGGTACATAGTCTCAGTTGATAAACCTGCAACACAACTACTGTGTCTTAATCTCAGGGCATATTGAATAAGAGGGCCAGAAAAATTGCATGAACAAGAGAACAAGAAAATCTTCCATGAGACTGTGATTCCTAGACATGATAGGGAAACTAGACCCATGATATTCCCAAACTATGGCTATCTAAATAGGACCTGAAGAAGTACAACTCTAGTAGAAATTCTAATATCCAAGAAGGAAATCTCAAATACCACCACGTGCTCAAACAGAAAAAAAACCTAAAGATAATAACTGTCCCCTACCTCTATTAGCTACTCGATACTGTGCAATAAGCCCTCAAACCATATATATGAAATTAACACTAAGCATAATGTATAGGTTATACTTATGTATCTTGGCACAAATGCATGCACGTGTTGTGTGTGGTTGTGTGTGTGTGTGTGTGTGTGCTTGTGCATGTATGTATGTGTGTGTAAAATAGTAACTACATTGAAGTTTATTAGTTTCAGAGGATTCAAGGTTTGCAATAGAAAAATTAGAGATTGGAAAAGGAAGGCACAAAATGATTTATTTAAAATATTAATTATCATGAAAAATAAAATTAGAAAAATGAAAAAAGAAAACACTTTTAACAAAATGATTAAAAGTTATTTAGGAACTCAGATAGGTACTTCAAGCAAAAATGTGGCTCCATTTTTTTTCTTGTCCTTGATGGACAGATCTAGAACTCTGTGTGCATTTTATATAAAAGGCCATGAAAATTATCTATGCTAAGAAGAATTGCATCATTGACTTTGATTGCATATAATGACTATTTTTATTCCATATAGCATGTGAGATTGAAGAGATAATGAGCAGATGTTTTAAAAGACAAAACTATATTTAAAAAGAAAAATTCACATGACAATAGGCTATGAATAAATGTGCTCTGAAAGGCTGCTTCAAAAGAAGCAACCATTAAAACCTATTAATGCCTAAAATCATAAATACAATTCTCTGAAGGAGTTTTAATGAAAATATACTAAAAGAATTACTCCATGATACTGCATGCTTTATAAGAAGATTTAACAAGTGTCCTCCTTTGAGACTATATTGAATAAGCATTGGGACAAATTTTCACCCTATAACTATTTTCCATTAATTGAATAACTTTCCAAAAGTGTTCCATTTTTAATAACATGGAGGAAGGAAGAGGGGGAGGAGGAGGAGAGAGAGGAGAAGGAGAAGAAGAAGAAGGAGAAGGAAAAGAAGGAGAAGACATGACCCAAAACATTTTACTTTCTCTTAATTCCAAATCAGGAGAAATAAAAACACAACTTTAATACCTTAAAGACAGCACTGGCTCTGTTTCATGGCCAAATACATTGCAAATTTCTAAATAATTTCTAAAGGGTTGAAACTAAGTGTCTTTTCTTTAGAGAGTACAAAGATACAGGGACATATTAATGCTGACATTTAGTGAACATTCTGTTCTATGACTTGCTAATATTTTAAATTGATTTTGTGTGTAAGAATTATCAAAATAGTCAAAACATAAGGTACAATAATGCAGTGTCTATACCAATGTTTAAATTTCTTTCTTTATTGGAATCTTTCCACAAACATTACAATAAATAGCAGAAGTAGTACACACAATAACAATGGTAATCTATGTTTGAAGCATTTTTAATGCAGTTTACTACATCAAGAACTGCATATTTGAAAATCCAGAATTTTTATTACCTTTAATTTTTTACAGTCTACTTATTACCCCCTCTTAGTCTGTGCTCCCACAGTTCCACTTTCAATTCTTTGCACCCCCACTCCTGTCTTCAAGAGGATGAACCTCTGTCAGGGTTCCCACTCCATTATGTAAAACACATAAATGTAATTTTCCAATTGAGAATTAACATACAATGCTTTTAAAGCCCCTTAGTTTATTATTATATGAATAAGCAGATGAAAAAATTTATACTTCTGTAATATGAATCTCATTATAACAAAGCTAAACTATAAGATGAGATTATTTACAAGATATTTTAGTTCAATCATCTATTGCAACCATAATTTCCTCCATTTTATTGTGTAAAAGAGATTTGTGACTTCAAACACTTGTTTGGCATCATGGATGTTATCCCACTTGTAATTATCTTTATTGTCTCTTAATCACATGGTTTATTAGGGGCTATATTTCAAATATATTTGAATCTCTTCAGTACATATACTATTACCATCCTCTCATGCTTTGAGTAGTTGAATTTCACAAAGGGAAAGTTTTATTTCTCCAGAGATATGAGGAAGTGTGCAGTCAAAAACGAAGCTCTTGTAATTAACCTTGAAAGGCAAACTTAAAAGGGGTTCCATGCCTCTAGTTAATTATATTTAAAAAGAACACTATGCATAACTATACATATTATGCACTTGGGAGATCAATAGATCAAGATGTCTTAGTAAAGTAAATTCATTCATTTAGAAAAGGATCAAAGATCACACTTTAAATTGTGTTAAATATCATGAAAAGATAGTGGCTTAGTTTCTTTCTTTATTGTTGTGATACAATTTCTCTGACAAAACAACCCAAAGAAGAAAGGTTTTATTTGGTTCACAATTTGAGATTATATGCAGTCTATCACCACACAAAAGTCAACGTTCTGGAGCCTGGAGGTATTGGTCACATTGTATACACAGTCAGGAAACAATGTTATATGTTTGTGTTCAGACAGCATTCTCCATTCTTCTACCCCAAGGTTTAAATCCAGGAAACAGTGTTGCCCACGTTTAGTGTGAGTCTTTGAACTGAACGTCAATTTCCCTAATCATTCTAATACCTTGTATGTATTCTCATAATCTTTTCAAATACAGGAGATTCCATACCCTGTTAAATCAGAGCAAATTCTAACCTTCATAGATAATACTGTTTAGAGTAATCCAGAAGGAAATACATTGATTCATCTTAATTTTGAGTGTGTGTTAGGAACTAAAACATGTTTTGCAGTATTTGTATAAATTGTCAACAGTTTATTAATTCCACCTGTAAGAAATAATGTAAACTAAAATGCAATATATTACAAAACTTCCTAGCAGAAAGGAAGAAATCAAGTTTATTTGGAACTTCAGAAAATATTTCTCTAAGAAAAATTGTTGAAAACTGAAGTACTAAAGAAGAGTAGATACCCTTCGTGTAAATTTTAGTCACTAAAAAGTGATAGGTCCCAATATTTTGGCAAAAAGTAGAACTTATATGTGATGAGGTAGATCAGAAAGTGTGAACCAGAGAGAAAGAAGTGCTGTGTATGCAAAATGAAGTCAGGTCAGTGCAATATCACAGACACAAGAGCAAAAACTAAAGTTATTAGGTAAGACCCATTACAAAATAAATCTAGTCATGAAATCTATGTATTTGAACTGAATTGAATGTATCTGTCTTAGTAGATGGTGTTCCAATTATTTTAAACACTTATCTGTTGAAAGAATAGCAATAGTCTTCACAATATTTTGTAAAGCTTTAGTCTGTAGCATCAAATATTGATAGCTACACAATGTGATTTTGTCAAGTAAGTGTATAACAATTACAAATAGTAAAGTAACATTTCAAATTAAGAAATTAATGAAAAAAATATATGATGGAATCTTGTATAAGGCTTTTAAAAGAACAGAATTTTAATAAACTATAAAAATAGCAGTTTATACAAGAAAGAGTATCTTCTCTGAAAGTAACAGAATCAGGAAAACAAATATTTGAGCAATAATACAAATGAAAAGAAAAAATGGAATAGATGCATTTTAAGTCTTTTTGGCTTTATAAAAATATTGACAAAACCAGTGGCTGAGGGAAAATTTTAACGTAAGGTTTCATTACCTATGTAGGTATATATTTCTTCAAAAGCCAGTAAGCTGGTAAATAGTAGCCTCAGCGGACAGTACCAACTTAGATAAGGACAAGTGAATCATAGGCAAGTTATAGTGACCTGTCCCCTGAACCTACACCCAGCTGATACCCTGTTCTGAATGGTATCTGTACTCCCCCTGAACACCTATGCTCCGTGTCATCCCCTTCCCCACATCCTGTCTTTTTGTGTTTATAACCCCTGTGTGTATGAGTAAATTACAATTTGATTTTTTTTAAAAAAAGTCAGTAAGCATAACAAATATGGGAAAATATTTGCCTCATGGCTGAATACGAAAAAGACAACGTTGTGATATTTGATCTTTATTTTTCTACATCATTAGGTTTAGAATCAACTAACCAGCAAACATCTATGTATTCAAAAGATGTTTCACACAAAAACAACGATATACCCTGAAATGCACTCCTGATAGATAGGAAGGGTTAGGAAGTGAGGAAGAAAGAAACTGGAGAAAATGAGATGAATACGAGCATCCATCACTGGATAATAGTAAATCATACTCTCATACCTTCATCAATATCATGTATCTTCATAAAGCCTAAGACAAACTGAATCCTTCATTTCTTAAATTGCTTTTATCAGGTATTTTGTCATGACAATGAGAAAAATGACTAACAGAGATATCAAATGAGGTTCATAATAATTATTGTTATAGCATTCACATGTATAAAACCCTAATTAAGCTATTTAGCACTTACTAGATTCAGACATTGGCATATTATTTAACAAGTTGTTATAGATTATTGAATTTTTATTATAATTTCAAGATAGTACAGGCAACATACTAAGGCTATAAACTAGCACCCATTAGTAGAGTGTTTGAATATTTAAATATATTTTAACTTATACTATGACAAATAAAAATCTGAAGACTGAAGTTGTGATTTGTCAAAGACAAAAGGCAAGTTCCATAAATTAATTCAATAACATCAAAATGAGATCAAATAGATATGTTTTTTCTGAATTCATTGGAATTAAGCATATAATAATTCATAAAGGAAAATATTACAAGACAATAATAATGCCACAAGTATATGAATATCTATATTTAAACATGATATATTTTAGGATTTTAATTATTTTCCTTTAAGAAACATGCATGTATTAAAACTTCTTTGCTAGCTTGTAACATATTAGACTTAGATGTTTCAAGTATGCATTATAGTAAATTGATTCCACAGAAAATTATGATTAATAAACTAATATTTCATTGTAAAAATTTGTTTGAGAAATGTTATTTTAGATCTTGGTGAATATTATTCTGGAAATACCTTGTAATTGGCTAAAAGTATTTGGGAACTAAATAGACATAGGCATGCAGAGCATTATAATTCAGTATCAGAATCAAGAATATTTTTATAAGTGAGTATATTTTAATAATTGTGTAAATAAAAGTTATTTGAGATACAGTTTTGTTTGTATTGTTTGTCTAACATGTGCAAAGCCCTATATTTAAAAAAGATTGGAAATAAATGAATGAATTATCAACACACAAGTATACAAACATGAAAAGATCTGATGGATGACAAATGGAGCTGTGGCCTCTGAAAAGTACTTGGAACAATAATAATCAAATAATAAAATGATATTAATTTTAGAGAGAGTAAAGGGGCATCATGAGACATATTGCAAGGAGAGGACATAGGAAGGATGAAAAGAGATAAGAAGTGGGAAAACTATGTAATTATATTAAATAAAATTTAAAAGAGAAAACAAGACAGTAAATAAATCAATAATAAATATAAAATAATATTGTTGAACTACATATGAACAATAATATTAATGAGGTATTAAATTATGAGCATATTTACAGTTACAAAAAATTACACATGTAGGCAAGATCATAAAAATACATATTAAAATTAAAAACAAAATACAAAAAAACAGTAAAATACAAACTACTGAAATTAAGATATAAATATTATACAATTAAAGAAATCATGGATTTGAGCGGCAGTTGGAAAGTGACATGGGAAGGCATGATGGAGAGAAAGACAGGAGGGAAAACGATGGAAATAAAGCAGTGGATATGAAATTCTAAATAAACTAACTTAAAAATATAGTTTTGAGATATTAATTTTGAATTAAAATTTAGAAAAATCATTTCATATTCTAATCAAGAAAAAGACTAAAATATGTGATATTTTAGCCCTATGCAACTTGGAAATTTTGACATGAAAAAAATGAAGCATTAGAAATCGTTTCTAGAGTATAAAGAAGGATTGAACAAATGTGTCAGTAAATGTTAACAAAAAATGGGTGTACTTCCAATAACAATTATCATTTAAAGCTTTCATTAAATCATTCCTGTGAAATAACTATATACCAAAAATAGGGAATATAAGAAAGTTTATATTTATTTATGTATGTATTCCTTTTGTTTGTTTGTTTTTATGTTTGTTTGTTTCTCAAGATAGGGTTATTTTTCTTTTAATGACTACACTAGTTTAATATATGTTCTTTAAATTTAGAATGAAACCATTTTATAGTCATTTTCAACAGCATTTATTGTCTTAGAGTTTTACTGATGTGAATAGACACCATGACCAAGGCAACTCTTATAAGGACAACATTTAATTGGGACTAGCTTACAGGTTCAGGTTCAGTCATCATCATCAAGGCAGGAACATGGCAGCATCCAGGCAGACATGATGCAGGAGAGCTGAGAGTTCTACATCTTCTTCTGAAGGTCCTGCTACAAGAATACTCACTTCCAGGTAGCTAGGACTATGGTCTTAAAGCCCATGCCCACAGTGCACAGTGACATACCTACTCCATCAAAGCCACACCTACTTTAACAAGGCCACACCTCCTGGGACAAGCATATATGAAAAAATAACAATTGTCATAATTTCTTTATATTTCTTAATTTTTATTGTTTTTTTTTTTACATTTGAAATGTTATCCCTGTTGCTGGTTTCCCCTCTCCAAGCGCTGTATTGCATCCCCCCTTCCCTTGTCTCTATGGGGTTGCTCCCAACCCATTCACCCACTCCAGCTCACTGCCCTAACATTACCCTAGGCTGGGGCATAGTGCCTCCACAAGACCAGGCTTCCCTGTCATTGATGCCAGAAAAGGTAATCCTTGCTACTTTACGCATGGGTCCCTCCATGTGACTTTGGTTGGTGGTTTAGTCCGTGGGAGATCTGGGGAGTCTGGTTGGTTGATATTGTTGTTCTTCCTATGGGCTTGCAAACCCATTCAGCTCTTTATTCATTAATCTTTTTTTTTTATAGTGAAGTTGTTATCCCGTTCACCGACTGCCTCTGACTATTCCTCATCCCATACCTCCAACTCTGTCTCCAAAAAAATATCCTCATGCCCCATCCCCACCCCATCAGACATCCCACTCCCTGGGGCCTCAAGTCTCTTGAGGGTTAGGTGCATCTTCTCTCACTGGGCCAGACCAGGCAGTCATCTGCAGTATACATGTTGGAGCCTCATATCATCTAGTATATGCTGCCTGGTTGGTGGCTCAGTGTCTGAAAGATCTCAAGGGTCCAGGTAAGTTGTGGCTGCTGGTTTTCCTATGGGGTTGCCTCTTCCTTGGCTTCTTCCAGCCTCTCCTTAATTTTACCTTAGAGGTTCCCAACTTTAGTCCTATGATTGGGTGTAAATATCTCCATCAGATTCTTTTAGCTGCTTGTTGGGCCTCTAGGAGGCAGTCATGCTAGGCTCCTATTTGTAAGCACACACAGCATCAGTAATAGTGTCAGGCCTTGGGGCCTTCCCTTGAGCTGACCTGTAAGGTAAAAGACTCTCAGGACTCAAAAGTAGCAGAACTTAATGATCCAGATATGTGTTTAATGAAGATAAAGGGAAATTTACAACACCCTTTTTGTCTATTCCCTATTTACATTCATGTATTTCATATTTTTCTACTGTTAATCTCACAAACAATAATGTTTTCATAAATATAATAATTACTTTATAAATTACATATGTTTTTTTTGGGGGGGTTCAAGACAGGGTTTCTCTGTGTAGCCCTGGCTGTCCTGGAACTCACTCTGTAGACCAGGCTGGCCTCGAACTCAGAAATCTGCCTGCCTCTGCCTCCCAAGTGCTGGCATCAAAGGTGTGCGCCACCACTGCCCAGCTACATATGCTTTTTTTTTTTTAGTTTCAACTTGAAATAAGTTATTATTTATGGAAATGTATATATATATATGCAATGAGTTAGAAACCATAGAATGGGAAACTTGCATTGTGAAGTATACATTAACAGGGATGTTTGTATTACTTGTAAAATATGAAAAAAATATAGCAAAGATTAGGCATCAAAGTTAACATATATTTGATATTTTCGTTATACTTCGTCTCTAAACATTTCAAGTATTTAAATTATTCACTCTTAATGAAATTTTAAGTTTAGTATTTTAAATTATTTTGATTATTACAAATACTATATTACTATTACTTTATAATTTTACATGTATCAAATAATTTAATAATGAAAATTAAAAGATACTGGGTAACTGAGATGTTGATGATTTTTTAATTAAATGTATTTATTAATTTATTCACTTTACAACTAATTTCAGTCCTTCATCTCCTCCTAATACCCCTTCATGTAAGTTCTTCCCATTTCCCATAATAGGGGAAGTTCCCCCACTGTGTTTCAAACTTCTACATCCTCTTTCAACTCCCCACCCCACCAACCCCATTCCTACTCTCTACCCTTAATTCCAGACCCCCACATGCACATCAAGTTACTAGAGACACATCCTTCCTCATGGAGGCAGACAAGGTTATCCTTTAAGGGATGTAGGATCATAAGCAGGAAGGCAAGCAACAAGGCTTAGAGAAAGCCCTTACTCCAGTTATTGCAGAATCCACTTGAAGACCAAGCTACACATCTGCTACATATGTGCAGGGGTCCTAGGTCCAGACTATGCTCACTCTTTGTTGGTGATTCAGTCTCTGTAAGCCCTCACAGCCAGGGTAGTTGACTCTGTGGTCTTCTTGTTGAGTCTGTGTCCTTTTCAGGTCCTCAATCTTTCTCTCAACTCTTTCTTAAGATTCCTGAATCTCTGTCTACTGCTTGCATGTGAGTCTCTGAATTTCTTCGGATTTGCTGTTGAGTGGAGCCTCTCAGAGGACAGTTATGCTAGGTTCCTGTCTGAAAGCATAATGGAGTATCATTAATAGTGCCAGGGATTGGTTATAGCCCATAAGATGTGTCTCAATTTGGGGCACTCACTGGGTGCCATTCTCTCCGTCTCTGATTTATCTTTGTCCCTGCACATTTGGGTCAAAGGTTTTGTGGGTGTGTTACTGTCTTATCCTTCCACTGGGAGTCCTACCTGGTCACAGGAAGTAGCCACTTCAGGATTCATATCCCCCATTGCTACAAATCTTAGCTGGAGTTGCCTCCATAGACCTTCTAGGACCTCTCCATATCTCAGGTCTCTAGTTTATCCTAGAGATTACCTATGTCCCCAGATGATCCCCTACTCTCCTTCCTGTTTTCCCTACCTACATATGATCCCCCCTTCTACACCCCCTCCCCATTCCCCTTCCACCAGTTGCTTCCTCCCATAGACCTCCAATGTCTATTTTGTTTCTCTTCTGAGAAAGATTCAACATCCTCCCTTCTGCTCTCCTTGTTATTTGGCTTCTTTCGTTCTGTTGATTATAGTGTGGTTATCCTGTATTTTATAAATTTGTATCTAAAGTTATCTCCATTGTTACTACTAGTTATATTACTACTGCTTTATAATTTATACATGTATCAAATAATTTATAAGGATGATTACATATGAAAAGAAATTGGGTAACTAAGGTATTGATGATTTTTACATTATAATCCTAATGCATATGGAAAGAAAATATTGGGAAATAAGTATAACTTGAAGTAGCCTAAATAGGTATACAGTATATATTACTTGCTTGTATGTAAGTGGAATTAATTCAAAAGATTATTTATTTCATCTTAAAATTTATTCAGGATTTCCTTTTTCATTTCTAAATTATTTGAATATATATATTACTTTGTCTGAGAATTTCATACAATGTTTTATTTTCATGTGTTTGTGTTTTGTGTGTGTGTGTGTGTTGAACATCTGGGTAGATGTGTCTACTAGCTTTACTTCCACTTTCCGAAGTCTATTTGATTGGTTATTGTGGTTCATCCAAAAGTACTCTTTGGAGAATGTATGATTTATAGAAAATTGTAGAAGATTATATATCAATATTTAAGCAGTAAAATAATTAATAAAGGAGCATGGAAAATGAGGGCATTCTATGAATCAGGCTGGAATTATGAGAATAGAAGGGACACTATTATAGATATAGAAATGTAGAAGATATGATTTTTGTGTGTGAAAATAGTGAGAGACAATGATAATGTCTGATAGATGTTTCTTAAAACACTGTTAACAATTAGTGTCCAAAATTACAGGTAGGTATAGAAATAACAAATGGGGTAATAAACATTTAAGATTATATAGTCTTCTGGGCTTATTGACCTCAGAGATTCATGTACAAGGTTCTATAAATGCATTCTATTCACAACATATCTTGAACTATTTACTTCCATTACTAGGTTTCATGATTATAAACTGATGGAATTAAGATAATCTTGAAATCATCACCATATGAACTTCCATAAAATAATTTTTAAGGTCAGTGTAGCATTTCCATACTGGATTATATGCCATGACTCTGACAAATAGGCAATAGAAACGTAAGAATACTTGAAATAATGTACAGATGAAGTTTTATTTACAGATGCTACTTACACACATTTGTAAACTGAAAGTGACAAGCTTGCTTTTTTCACTGTTTTTGTTAAATGTAATCAACTCTGTATCTAACGGGATAATAAATGTGAAAAAAACAAAAAAAAATAATAATTTTTAAAGTATGCTTTTACATATTAAAAATTATAAACTAATGAAATTTTATTTTTTAAAGATGTTACAGATTACCTAGGCTTCTGAGACCTGTAATTAGAGAAATGATATTTTGCATCACCTTTATAGCTTTTTTGAAGTAGAAATTTCTGGGTTCTTTAACAATTCCATTGTGTCATGTGATTTTTTATGAAAGCTTTCTTTGAAAGGGCATGCGATGTTTTGCTGGAAACAGACACTTAAGAGGGCATATGATGTTTAGAAAGAATATACTGGAACCCCCAAAATAGTAACAGGATACTCATGCATTGCTATGCTGCCATGCAATTCTTTGCTTGTCTTCACTGTTCTTCACTTCCTAGTCTAGGGAAACATGCTGAAAAAACTTCTCTTGATATTCAGGCTGATTCTGGTCACTTCTACTGACTCCTGCAGAATCAGCAGAGACTCGCTCTTATTTCTGGATCTTGTTGCAGATACGGATTCACTTTTGGTGTTTCGTATTAAACTGCTGATATCCTAACAATGAATATCCCCAAGGAATTATTTCTAAATAAAGACACAACACACTTTTTCTATTAACCTTCTTTTCTGCCTACCTATGGTTGAGGGGTTAGAAGGGAGGTTGAAGCACTTAGGAATCCTAAATTAAGTAGGTTTTGAAAGAAATCTAAGCCTAAATTTTTATAAATAACACTGTGATATATTTCTAATTGTAAATAACATGAGGATCTCCTGAGACAGTGTTGGGTATGCAAAATTCCATAGACTGAATAAATAATATGATTAATAATGAATATGTAATAGCAGCACCTGCATGATTACAAGCGTCAATCAATGCTTGATTAATGACTTCTAGAGAAATAGAAAACAAAGTTTATAAATGACATGTGAAGGAGACAAAAGTATTATATTTAAACTCTTCTATAGTATAAATGAAAAATGACTACATAATCATGTTATCCAAATATTTTCTGTTATTTAGAAAACATTAGCATATCCCTCTTTACTTCTTGGGAATTTATTTTGACATAAAGTCTCTTATCTATGCTTTCTGTAGAGGCAACAACAACCTTTTATATATGAGTAAATTTATGTTAGCACATAAAATATTAGATTCATTTATACATCACCAAATGTACTAGACACATTTTTGTATTTCATAGTTGTAAAAGAAGATTATGAAGTTTATGCTTAATAAGTTGTAGAAGAAATACAAAACTCCAGTTTAGTACATTATCAACAAGCAATTCGATAGACAATATAGCTATCTATATGGTCATCGTACATCATCCTATTTCAAAAAGTGTCTATCACATATTAGTAATAAATAATGCATTAAACCTTTGTCAATCTTTTGGTGGGAAATCAAGAACTTCAGAATTTCTTGTAAGCTTCCCTATTTTATATTTGCTCTCTTTTTGCTTTGGGAAACTGAATGATGACAAAATTGTTATACTTATTCATCTTGGTGGACTTGTCAGAAATGGCATATACTATCCTGCTCTTTGTGTCATATGATGAATCTCAAGGGAGAGACATAAATGGCAGTTGTCCAAAGTTGGCTACGACTGAGAGGACAAATTCAAATATTTTTTTTAAATGGTCTAAAGAACAGATAATGTAAATCACAATCTCCAATATACATTTTTTTTATTTTTGAGATTACACTTTAATTACAATATTCTTCCTTCTCTTTCTGACTCCAAATGCTCTTATAAACACCTTATACTCTCCTTTTTCTTTGTATTTATGGCCTACTTGTTCATATATGCATGTCCAAATACACATACACACACATATATATCAATAATATTTTGTAGATATATGTCCCAAATGTAAGTTTTTGAGTATGTATAATGTTCCTTGTATGTTTTCAGGGCTGACTATTTGGCACTGGACCCAGAATTGCTGTGATCATTCTTTTTCTTCCCCAAAGGTTTACATTGTTGCTTGTAGTTGTGGGGAGTTAATCCTTGTGGGCTTTCCTCTATGTAGTACGCCATATTCATTGATATCCTTCTAATTCAGCTCACATATAGTCAGTCATGATTCTTAGACTTCATAGGTTATTAGGAGATACAAACTTACAGCAAATTTACTGCTCCTCTGCATTTATAATCTTTCTGCAATGTTCCCTGAACTTTAGGCATTGGAAATTTCTAATTCCAAAACTATTAGTATTTTTATGTTAATATATTTTAGCCATGAATTTATTTTTAGAGCCAAGAAGTAAGGACACAATATTTTTGAGCTCTATATAAAGAAAGAAAATGCAGAGAATAAACTATACCTATCCATTATTAAGAAATGACTATAATTGAACAGAAAATGTCGCAGAACCAAAGAACAGAATTATTCCCACTTCTTGATTTCTTTGAGTTAACATGAACTAGGAATTTTTCCAGGACCAGATGATTTGTCTGTGATCAGTACTAAGTCTGTGAAAGAAAAAAGAATGTTTTATGAATCTTAACATTGGGTAAAACATAACGAAAATTTTATTATAAGACAGATGCAAGAAATTTCAGAATAAATGACAATTGCCATCAAAGGGGACCAACACACAAAATATAAAAGTTATGAACAAAATTTCAAAAAAGAACAACTTTTTGAAGCAATTATTATTATTAAGTAAATGTCTAGATCATTCAGCAGAGAAATTAAAGATAAGCTTAAAATAGTTGATTCAACTTGAAATTGAATTATCATCTTAGTCTTCAGGATAATATATTAAGGCACACCGTTCTTCATCAAACATAAAGAACTACAGAAAAAGAGAGACAGTGATCCAGTTCCTGGAAGGCAAAGTTCTTGTTGAAAGGAAAGGATAGAAAAGTGAGTAATAGGACATGAAGTTGGAATGTAATAGATGACATTTTGTTAGCAAGTCAACAATATGGAATCATCATATTTGCACCAAGAATATAAGTGAGACGGTATTGTCAAATCATTGCTAAATTGCCCCTGATTTGAGGAATAGAAAAATGAAATATGGAAATTATCACCACACATTATAACAGAATGTTATAATTCCCATTGATACTGGTGAGGTTGGAATGACATGGTACAGTTGCTAAAAGAAAAAGGAAGTTTAAATCTGGCAAATCTGGCAAAATCTATTTAGCAAATCTTATAAAATATGCTTTTGGAAAATAAAAGTTTTTATTTTTGAGAGAGCCAGCTAGCTAACTATTATTCTGTCATCATTGGACAAAAGTTTATGTTTTGTGATTATATATATATATATATATATATATAATATTATATATATATATATATATTACCCACTGTCTCACTAGGCTTTGAGTACAACAGTACATTTCCACTAGTTTTTATGTGCATGCTTTTGCATGTGTTTTCACACTTGCATGCTTCTTCTTTAATCACACACACACACACATACACACTAAATGGGCTATTTAAAATAACTATTTGGGAAAATGGAAATTTTCCTTCATTGTTAGTTTTGTAGCATAAACTATCCAAGACATTTATTTCATTACCATAACATATACTCTTGGCATTCAATGAACATAAATCAACATACTTTATCAAAACTGTCCATTAAAATGTTATGACAAAAAGACAGAGACTGAGAAATAATGAATTTTAAATTATGTTATGAATTATTGGTTTTGATGTTTCTGGTACTATTTTATTGTCATTATAGCTATAGGTACACTTCTGTTGTTGTTATTTGATTTACTAAGCAAAAGTCTTGAATATATATATGTATATGAACACACAGACAAAAAAGCTCATAATTTTTGGCCCACTAGAGATTCACAGCAAATATTTAGTTACTATTTGTATTAAGACTAAATGTCTAAACAAACATTCTGATACTTGGAATTTTCTTCTGTATTGCATATTTATACTTCCCTATAATATCAAGAAAGTAAAGTTTTCTTAAGCACAACTAGATAAACTCATTTCCCAGGGGACTATAATTCTATTGCCTTGTATTTCTCATTGAAATGCTTTTAAATTTCCCAGCTGCACATTTCCCTTGTGCCATGCTCAATTTCATTGAATACATTTATTTTAGATTAGAACATAATAACATAATCCAACATGACTGATGCTAGTGAACGTGATTCATTACTCCATTTCACATCAGTCTAGGAAAATTTGATCAGATGTGGTTAGAAAACTATTTGTCAAGTGATAGCTTTCTCTGATCTCTTACAGTGAATACATATAAAGCTCAAGTACATAACTTCAATATTCATATAAAAATATGTAGTGGATAAGTTCTTTGCTGAATAGTATATATATTTATGGTTTTATGACATTAAAGAAGCAGTTTACTACATTAAAGATGACATAGAAGTTATAAACTGAAAATCAGATACTCAAATTGTATCTTGTGCTTGGAGGTATGATTTTGAATGAGTAATTAGTACATCAAGTTGCTTCATTAAAGGACACCATCTTAAATTTATGATTTATTTTTCTTTATTTTCCTTTGAATATATATATAAGCATATACTAGGTCACACAATGGTATAGATTTAAGTTGAGAATAATCTCATTACCTAACAATTGACTTAGTGTTCTTGGACCTAAAATATTTATATCTTCAAGTCTTTGTACTCAATGCAGTAATATTCATAGCTATGATTTGATGACAGCTATGATTCTGTTAATCCATTAAACCATTGATCTATTTATCATGTTAGGGGCTTTGAGGATGTGGAAAATGTGAGGAGATATCCAGTTGCATAACATTATAACTATGTCTGTGCTATTTTGGAATATGTCATCAAAAAGCTTTGCATCTCTCTCTCTCTCTCTCTCTCTCTCTCTCTCTCTCTCTCTCTCCCTCTTAGCATCTCTTTTCCTTTCTTTTTCTCTTTCTCTCTGTCTCTCTGTCTTTCTCATTCTCTGTCTCTTTCTCCCCTTCCTCATTTTTCTCCTTCTTCTTTGTTTATTTATTTATTTTTTTTGATTACTGGTGCTTCTGAAACAATTAGGTTGATTCTATCATAAAATCCCACAATATGAACTGCCTCAACAAAGTTCAGAAACAATGAAGCCAGATAATCCTAGACAGAGGCAGAACTGATCTTGTGCATAAGAAGGAATTTTTTTGCATAACAGATTCATTTTTTCTTTATTTTATCACAACTATGCAAAGCTGAATATCATAGTTAAAATAAGTCAGTTAGAAATGCTTGTAAACTCAACATAAATGATCTGAAAGGAAAAATGTATAAATATCTGCATATTCTATGCTGAGAACAAATATATTCTATATGTCAAGGTCACCATTATTGTCATGGTTATTTTCTATTTAGTGTATGTCAGAAATTGTGTCCTGCTTTACTGTCATTTGAAACATGTATATTCACGAGCAGTATAGGTTATTGAAATGTAATAAAGAAACAGTAAAATAAAGTTGTGTCATCCTTGATAAACCATGTCAAGTTGCAATTGGTTGTTTAAAAATAAAATGAGGTTTAACTTGCTAATTTAAAAGTTCTTGAAAGCCTTACAGATTGGATTATTATTTCATTCAAACCAGAGTTAATGATATAAATCCAGTGGCGTATCTACTGGACTGCATTTCATTATCAACTTTTCAATATAGATACACACATTTGGAATCACAGCGTGAGCCAAAGTGGTGTTTTTGTTTCTTTTTTTATTTGTTGTGAAAAATTCTACACCTTTCAAACTCTCTGAATTCATATATTACTTTTAAGCTTATTTGAAAATAAAGTTGTAGTGTTTGTCATAAACTAGCGAATAAAGACAGAAACTTGAATACTGTGAAGTATTCTTTTTGTTTTGTTTTATCAAGCCTCAATATATCCTCAGTTTTTGTTTTGCCATTCGTTGATGATAGCCCATTAATATAGAAAGAGTATGGCAAGTGCGTTTTAAAATATTAACCCAGGTTACTCAGAGAAGAAAAATTTGCCAGAGGAAATGAATGATGAATTAACTTATTGAAAGCATATGCACTGCTACCAAGCACTAAATAATAAGGTATGGCTTCTCATCAAGAAAATAAATGTTTTATTAAAAAAAAGTACCTACCTTATTCTACAAATTCTGGCCCTAAGGTTTTGTGTGTGCCACTAAACATCAAAAAATATATATTCAGTATCACTGTCTCTTTTATTCTCTCAAAAAATGTTCTAAAAATGTAGATTTCTCCATACCAGTAGTTTGTTCAGCAAATATGAGTAAAAAGATCTGCTAAGTCTTAAACATGTAAAAATCTAACAAATGCTTGAAAAAAATCAGAAATTAAAGCATCAACAAATATCTTCTAAATCTATACTGAATTGGTGACAATACAAATCTGTAATCTTTTACATTACAAACTTTCTATCCTCCCTTCCTGTTACTCTATATTCATATACAGACTACTGGTGTCTTCCTCTATTACTCTACTTATTTTTGAGACAGAGATTCTCATGAAACCTAGCATTTATTGTTTTAGGTGGGCTGTCTCGCTAACAAACTCCTCGGATTTGTCTTTCTCAGTGTGCTACAGCCCTGAAATTATAAGCATTTATAATTCTTCCTTAATCAAATTTTGCATTGTAAAATAATAAGAAAACCTTCATGGTTTCATGTATGTTCCTAGTGAATATATTCTCTAATGTTGTCACTGAGTTTGATTAACTTTTAACTGTTCTAAGTGCAATATATACAGTGTTCAACAACCGTAAATTTGTGTTTTCTTACTAGAAAAGCCTGATTCTAGTTGTAGTGTGGATCGGCCTTAGCACATACTTTTAATTTCCCTGGCTAGAATATCCACCCTAATTCCATCTCTCATTAGAAATCAAACAGGCATTTATTTATTTATTTATTTATTTATTTATTTATTTATCTATTTATTTAACACGTGGATCTCTTCCCCCTTCCTGGTCCTCCCTCACACAGTCACTTGCCCTTCCCTCCTCCCTTCTTCATCTGAGAGGATAGAAGACCTCCTGGGTATCTCTGGATCCAGGCACAACTCTCTGCAAGGTTAGGCATATAATCTCCTACTGAGGCCAGACAAGGTAGCCCAGTTAGAGAAACAGATTCCACAAACAGGCAACAGCTTAAGGGATATTCCCACACCCCAGTTGTTGGGAGACCCAAATGAAGATTGACCTGCACATCTGCTACATATGCTAGGGTTCTGGGTCCATCCGGTTTATGCTTATCAGTTGGAGGCTCAGTCTCTGAGAGGGTAAAAAAACAGAGGAAACAAATAAAAATTAAAAATTGTAAAAGAAGATAAACTTGCAAATACGAAAGACAGAAAAAAGAGAAAAGAAGAGAGAGAAGAAAGAAAAAAGAGAAAAATCTCTGACATAACATTGTAAGATAAAGAACTTCCAAAGATACTGTTGAGTGGGCTTTTTCTGTTGCCATTTACTCACAGGTATGCAAACTACTCTTTTTTTTATTGGAAATTTTATTTACATTTCAGTTGTTCTCCCCTTACCCCATTTTCCCCCTCCCTCCCTCCCAGGAACTCCGTATCCCATCCCCCCTCCTCCTGCTTTTATGAGGGTGTACCCCCACCTACCCACTCCACCCCCCCTGCACCTCACCTCCCCACCCTTGAATTCCCCCCCCCCTATGACATCCAGCCTTCATGGGACCAAGGATCTCTTCTTCCACCTATAACACCCTTGCATATATAGCTGGAGCCATGGGTCCCTCCCTAAGCATTTCCAGGCTGGTGGTTTAGACCCTGGGAGCTCCTGTGGGTTGGTATTGTTGTTCTCCTCATGGGGTTGCAAATCCTTTCAACTCCTTCAGTCTTCACTCTAACTCCTCTATTGGGAACCCCATGATCAGTTTAATGGTTAGTTGTGAGCATCTGCCTCTGAATATGTCAGAAGTCAAAATATCACTATTTGCAGATGATATGATAGTATACTTAAGTGACCCCAAAAACTTCCACCAGAGAACTCCTAAACCTGATAAACAACTTCAGCAAGGTGGCAGGTTATAAAATCAACTCAAACAAATCAGTAGCCTTCCTCTAAGTGAAAGATAAACAGGCTGAAAAAGAAATTAGGGAAATGACACCCTTCACAATAGTCACAAATAATATAAAATACCTTGGTGTGAATCTAACCAAGCAAGTGAAAGATCTGTATGACAAGAACTTCAAGTCTCTGAAGAAAGAAGTTGAAGAAGATCTCAGGAAATGGAAAGATATCCCATGATCATGGATTGGCAGGATTAATATAGTAAAAATGGCCATCTTGCCAAAAGCAATCTACAGATTCAATGCAATCCCCATTAAAATACCAACTCAATTCTTGACAGAGTTAGAAAGAGAAATTCTCAAATTTATTTGGAATAACAAAAAACCCAGGATAGTGAAAACTATTCTCAACAATAAAAGAACTTCTGGAGGAATCACCATCCCTGACCTACAGAGCAATAATGATAAAAACTGCCTGGTATTGGTACAGAGACAAGCAGGAAGATCAGTGGAATAGAGTTGAAGACCCAGAAATGAACCCACACACCTATGGTCATTTGATCTTTGACAAAGGAGCTAAAACCATCCAGTGGAACAAGGACAGCATTTTCAACAAATGGTGCTGGTTCAATTGGAGGTCAACATGCAGAAGCATGCAAATCGATCCATTCTTATCTCCTTGTACAAAGCTCAAGTCCAAGTGGATAAAGGACCTTCAAACTACTCTTAAGACCAATCTCTTATTTGACTTAAGACCCACTCCACATGACAGAACTCATACTGCACACTGTTTGAACAAGAACAAGAGAATAGGATCCCAGAGAGCTGGGGTAAAACCAAATACTACTGGCCTAAAGAAAACTCAAAAGTAGTAATAAAATGACTCTTAATGATATGCTATTTTACTCAAAGATAGATACTTATCTGGCCAACTTCAGAGAGGCTTCCTTCTGCAGAGGATGTGAACAGTTACAGAGATCCATAGCCAGACATTATACAGAAAGTGAGAGACTATGGAACACACAGCTCTAAATGTAAAGTTTCACTAAATCCCTGCTTTCAAAGTTCAGGGAACCCCCCAAAAGAGGAGGCAGAAAGGTCATAGAAGATGTCAGGAGAACAAGACCCCCTGACTTAACTGAGCAAGGCTCATATAAACTCATATAAACTCACTGATGCTAAAACATCAAGAATAAAGCCTACACATGTCTACAGGAGGTCCATTGTGCATATATTATAGATTTCAGATTAGTATTTTTATGGGATTCCTAAGTATATGAATGAGTGAATCTTTAATTCTTATGTCTAGTCTTGAGGCTCTTTTTTCTTCTGTTGTGTTGCCTTATCCAACTTCAATGTTATGTCTTTTGTTTTATTTTATTATACTTTATTTTGTTATGTTTGTTACCTCCTAGAAGATGGTAGTTTTTAAATGAAAGACAGAAAATGAGAGAATCCAGAGGGATTGGATGGTAGGGAAGGTCTCTGAGTATTAGAGATATGGGAAACTATTATCAAGAAATGTTGTAAGAAAATAATCTATTTCAATAAACATTTTTTTTTTTTTTTTTTAGAAAAAGAGTAGTTTGATTCCTGAATGAGACTACCTTGAAGGAAACTAAATTATCATTTGCAACTTGTTATCAATTGAAGATAGTGTCTAGGTTAGAGATGGGGTTTGTCTGGGCATTTCTTTAATCAATTAATTTATTTATTTTGCTTATGTATTATGGTTTCTGATTTGTGTTTTTTATATATTTTCTGTGTAGGTGTATGTATCTTCGTGTGCATGCTCTTCACACATCTCTTTTTGATCTCCTCCACCTTTTTCTCTGTTTTATTCCATTTTAGTTTTTTTGCCTGTTTGTTTTCTAAAGAATGAGAGTTGGAGTTGGATGAATGGAAGATGTGAAGACATAATGGAAGGGAAATCCTGATCATTATGTATTTTGTAAGAATTTATTTTCAATTAAAATATTTAAAGTTTCTCTGTGCATGTCTGTGCATTAACATGTGCACATGAATACACTCCTCTACAAAGACTAGTAGTATCACATCTTCTTAGCATTGGGGTTATGAAGTGGCTACATGTTGTCATATGTGGGTGTTGGAAATACAACTTTGATCCTCTGCAAGAGTAATACATATTTTGTTTTGCATATTTCTATCCCTAAAAATCTACCACTTTAAAAAATTTGAAATTTATAGTGATTTTAAAAATCAATTTGTGTCAAACTTCTATACAAATTAAATATTTTACTGCATACACTGTTAAGAATCTCTTATCCTATTCATCTTTATACTTTTTGTGACCACAATTAATAGCTTTTTTCATAGAAATAAGATCATACTGTACTGATTTCCCTGTGACTAATATGTCACTGAGCATACTGTTATTCATCTTATTCAATAATTTTACAAAATAAGTTTCCTTCTTCCTAAGAAAGGAGAGCATATGTATATATGTAACCCATTAGCTCCATCTATTTACCTAATAATGTATATGTGTATTGTTTGTCCACCTTGTTAATCAGTTATATTGCTGTGAGTAGTAATTGTGTGGGGTATTGGTTGGACAAACTGATTTCATAAATTTAGGTATGTACATAAAGTGGGCTTTGTGATCCTTTATTTACTTGCCTGAGTAAAATTCATAATGATGTTTATAATTGTGCTATTTTACCTTTTAGTAATGGTTCACAAGGATTTTTTATTGCTTGCACAACTTATCTAGGATTTATGAGTGGTCTTTTTGATATTATGCATTTATGTGGAAATAATGAATATCTTATAATTCTAACTTACATTTCATCGATGATTAATTATTGTTTGGCTTTTCATATATATATATGACTGGAATAATTTCAATAAACACTACTGATTTAGACTTTTTAAACACATATTTTACAGCATTGTTTGCTTTATTTCTTTGAAATAATCAAATATTTTATATAACTTCTTTTCTACATAGCCCTCTCCTACCTCCATTTTGTGAAGTGAGCTAACAGTCCATTAAATTTTTTATGCTTTGGAGGCATACCCAGTATATACAAAAGTATATATTAACAAAATTTTTCTGTATTAATTGTGTTGTTTTCGAGTTTTTGGTAAAACGAACTGATCATATGTGGTCACTTTTATTTTTCATGTATCCACATTGTTTCAATGGTGAATATGTTCTTTTTTTATCTAAAATCTCAGCACCATACTGTTTGGATATGTTTTAATGTCTGGAAGTGTAATGCTTACAGTTTCATTGCTTGAGTCAAAATATCTTTACCTTTGTGAGATATATTTGTTAATATGTAAATTTTGATATTCCCTATACTTTTTTATGTGAACATGATATAGAAATTTTAATGTGATTCCTATGAAACTTTAGATCTCTTAGAGTAGTTATTATTCTTATTTCAAATACTACAAAAAAGAAGCAAGGCATAACAAGCTCATAGCTGTAGAAGCACTGCAACACATAATTAGCACTTCTTCTAAGATCTGAAAACATTAAAGTATTAGAAGTTTGTATAGAAGAGGCTACATAGTAATTCAATAAACCAGAGAGAGATTTAAGGATCAATTTAGCTTTTATTTGGACAATGCACAATCACAAGAAATGCTAAGGGGCTCTGAAAATAACTGAATATATTTTAAAGGTAGCAACTACAATGACGTAATAACCTCTCCCGGGTCACCATATCTTACTCATATTCATATTGCAAACTTTCAAAAAGATTCTAAAATGTGAAACTTTGCATGACAAATCACATTAAAATCATAATATTTAGCCTTTGGGTTTTTAGATATTAGAGCTTCTTGCAGTGTAAATTATATCTGTTAACACATAAGTATTTCCAATGGATTAACTCATTCTGGTATCTGTCAAAAGCCTGCTTCTGAGAACAAAGCAAATTTCTTCCAATGAATGTCTGCCATTTCCAACCCCCAAATCATCTACTTTCAAGATACAATGTTGTGTTAGTATAAATATGATTGCCCTGAGTGAAATGGAGAGGTAAAAGTGAATAATAGGTCCAATGGGAAAAATGATACTCAGCAACACAGCTATGACATTTTTGAGACTCCAGAATGCAATGCATAATGTGTGGAGGGAGGCGTGTGCCATAATACACTGGGAAGTTTAGGTTCTTTTGTTTTGCTTGCTGTAGTATAAATAAACCCTCTGTCACATATGGCAATGTGATATTTACAATATTCACCAATTTGTGTTCTGTGAACTAGTGATTTATATTTTCTAGGCAATGACTCTTACTCCAGTCACATGACTAAGAATCATTCATTCAGCTTGAGGCTATCTGTGGACTATTAACTATTACAAATTTTGGAGTGTCACTGGTGTTTTGTGACTTTACACTTACATTTTTCATATAGTGTAATGTCTCCTGAGTCATTTTTCAAATAGCATTGTTTATTTAACATTTTCTAGTTTCACAAAAATTTTAGAATTTTTCTATTGAAAAGTGAAGAGTGTGATTGAAATTCTGATAGAAATTATATTAAGTCTGTGAATCACTTTGAGTATTTGAATCATCTGTAGAAAACAGAAAATCTTTCTAGAATTTAATATTCTCTACAGTTTCCTGAGTGATTTATAATTTGCAGTATAATGTTTTATTCTACCTCACAGGTTGAATTAATTCCTTGGTACTTTAAGGTTTTATATATATTGAAATTAAGATTCTTTCCTTAGTTAGCATTTCAGATAACTTCTGTTAGCATAGAATAACAATACTGGTTTTATATGTCAATTTTGCATTCTGCAAATTTGATGAGTTTAGTTTTAGTAGTTTCTTGGAATTTTTAGAGTATTCCAGATAGAGGGTATGTCATTTGTTAAAGGTGAGAATTGAATTTCTGGGTTTCCCTCATTGAGGAAATTTATTGTGTTTCCTTCTTCAGCTTGATTATTTTGGATAGAACTTCAAGCTTTAGCTGGAATAAAAATGAAATTTTACATAGAATTTTTTAAACTTTTCTGACTCAGCCTCTGAAAACTCTTCACACAGAGACTACTTGCAGACAAAGTGTTCCTAAAATTAAATAAAAATAAATGAATCTTTGGCTTTTGGTCATTTCTTTTTTCTTTCTTTTATTTTATTAACTTTACATCCTGATCACCACCCCTCCCTCCTATCTTCCCAGTACCATCCTCACAAATCTCTGCCATCATTGTCCCGACCCTGACCCTGTCTCCACAGAGCAGCAGATTTCCCCTTTGAATAACAGCCTACCCTGGGATATTTAATTCCATCACGATAAGGAACATCCTCTCCCATTGAAGCTCAACCAGGCAGTCCAGGTAAGGTAAAGGGGATTCAATGGGAGGGAAGAGAAATTGAGACAGCCTTCCTCTGATTATTAGGGAACTCACAGGATAACCAAGCTAGGCATCTGCTACAAATGTGTAGGGGGCCTACTTCTAGCTCCTGCATGCTCCTGGTTGGTAACCCAGGCACTATGATCTCCCATAGTCCCAGGTTAGTTGACTCTGTAAGTCTTCTTATGACATCTTTGACCCATCCATCTTGTTCACTTCTATCCCCCATTCTTCCTCAATACTCCCCTGGCTCCATCTGATATTTGGCTGTGGGTCTTTGACTCTGCCTCCATCCCCCTCTGGATGAAGCATTTCAGGAGATAGTTATGGTAGATTCCTGTTTGTAAGCACAGCAGAGTATTATTAATATTGTCAGGGGTTGTCTCTCTCACATGGGATGGGTCTAAATTTGGGACAGTCACTGGTTGGCTGTTCCCTCAGTCTCTGCTTCATCTTTGTCCCAGCACACCTTTTAGGCAAGATAAATTTTGGGTAGAAGGTTTTGTGTGTGGATTGATGTTCCTCCTCCCTCCTCTGAAAGTCCTGCTTGGCTAAATAAGGTGACCACTTCAGTGTCTATATCCTCTCAGGCAGGAATCACAGCTAGAGTCTCCCCACAGACTGTCCATATCCTCGTGTCTCCCAGGTCTCTAGTGGCTCACCAGAGATGCCACCTGTCAATTTCAATTTTCACTACCAGCCCTCTCTTCCTCCTCTCCTGACATCTGATCTACATACCAATTTCCCCGTTACCCCCTCTCCTACCTAGTTCCCTTTCTCCATCCACCTCCAATGATTATTTATTTATTTTCTCCTTCTGAGTGAGATTCACACAACCTCCTTTGGGACCTCCTCTCCTAATTGCTCAGTTTCTTTGGGTTTGTGGATTGTAGCAAAGTTGTCCTGCACTTTATGGCTCCATCATCTTGCAAGGACACTTGCTTGACTAGTTCATTGCAGCTTTATGCATAATAGTTAGAAACTGGAAACAACCTAGATGTCCACAACTGACAAATGGATAACAAAAATGTAGTTCACTTACATAATGGAATACTACTTTGCTATTAAAAACAGAGACGAGAATTTTGCAGGAAAAGTGATGAACATAAGAATATAATCCCCAGTGGGGTAACACAAACCCCCAAATACATGGATGAGATATACTCACTTATAAGTGCATATTAGCTGTAAGTACAAGATAAACATGGTAAGATCCACCCACAGATTCAAACCAAATAACAAGGGGTACTCAAGGAAGATGGTTGAATCTTTCTCAGAAGGGGAAATAAAATAGATATCAGATATGGAGGGAGGGAGGGATCTGGGTAGGAGAGAGATAGGGAAGGGAGCAGGATGGGGGATTTACCTGTAGGGAGAGCTGGGGAGATAGAATAGAAATCAGGGACCTTGGACAGGGAAGCCCTAGGGTGTCTATGGAGATGACTTTAGCTGAAGTAGCCACTTCCTGTAGGCAGGCAGGACTCTCAGTGGAGGAATAAGGACAATGACCCACCCACAAAAACTTCTACTCAAAATGTTTCTTGCCTATAACATGTGCATGGAAAAAGAGCGGAGACAGAGGTAATTGCCACCCAATGACTAGCCCAAATTGAGAAAAATTCCATGGGCAAGAATCAATTCTTGACACTATTAATGATATTCTGATATTCTTAACTGTCCTCTGAGAGGCTTCACTCAACAGCTCACTGAAACAGATGTACAGAGTCAAATATTAGATCAAGCTCAGAGAGTTTTCTGGAAGTGTTGGGGAAAGGATTGAGAAACTTGAAAAGGATAGAAACTCTACAAGATCAACAGTCACCTAACCTGGACCCTATGATTCCAGAGACTGAATCAAAAACCAAATAACAAGCATGGTCTGGACCTACACCCCCGCCACCACATATATAGTAGATATGCATCTTGGTCTTTATGTATGTCCCTGACAACTGGAGTGTTATCCTTGAATCTTTGGAATGCCTGGGGATCCCTTTCCCCTAATTGGGCCACCTTCTCTGGCCTCAGTAAGAAAGGATGTGGTAGCTAGTCCTGCAGTGATTTGATGTCCTATGGTGGTTAGGTTGGTGGGTGTGATACTCACCCAGCAGGGGCTCCCCCTTCTTAGAGGAGAAGGGAACTAGGAATGAGGGGAGGAGCCCTGAGGGGGAGACTAAGATGAGAGACTGATATTGGGATGCAAAGTGAATAAATAAATTGATTAATATAAAAGTATCAAAGGCAAAAACAAACAAAAAAACTTACATGGAGTTGAGATTTCATCTTACCACAGTCAGAATGGCTAGGGTCAACAAATTATTTAAAAACATATGCTGGCAAATTTGTGAAAGAAAGACAAAATCCACATTCACTGTTGGTAGGTGGTAGTACAAAGAAATACAGCCACTCTGGAAGTCAGTATGGAGAATGCTAAAAAAACATTAAAAGAAAATCAAATATGTGTCCCAGTTATAACCCTCCTAGATATTTGCCCAAATAACTTGCAATCCTAGTTTACAGATATTCACCAAGCAATGCACATTCCCACACTATTCACAATATCCAGGATACAGAAACTACTGAAATGTCCTCTACAAATAAGCTAATACAGAATATTCAGTGCATAAGCACAGTGGAATTCTATGAACCTGTAAATAATAATGAAATCACAAAAATTTAAGGTAAATGGATGAACCTAAAAATTATCACATTGAGTAAAGTCCACCTAACTCAGAAAGGCAAATGCTGTGTGTTTGCTCTCACCTTCAGTTCCTCAGATATGAGTATACAACATCCAATGATCACAGAAACCCATAATGTTTAAAGAAACCATAGGCACGGGGTGTGACTTGGGAAGTGAATACCAGGATATAGGTTATATAAAGTGGGTAATGGAATGATGAGGAGGCACTTTTAACTTATTAGGATGGAGTCTAGTACAGAGAAAGACAGAGAGACAAAGTCTACATAACACCAAGTTTTTTTGATAACACCTCAAGAAACTATATTTTTTACTATATATATATATATATATATATATATATATATATATATATACACACACATTTATATATATATTTAATGTATATATGTATAATGTATATATATATAATGTATGTAATAATGTATAATGTATATATATATGTATAATGTATATATAATGTATGTATATATAATGTATAATTTATATATATAATGATTGTATATATATAATGTATTATATGTATAATGTATTATATATATATACACACACATTTATATATATATATTTAATGTATATATGTATAATGTATATATATATAATGTATGTATATAATGTATAATGTATATATATAATGTATAATGTATATATAATGTATGTATATATAATGTATAATTTATATATATAATGATTGTATATATATAATGTATTATATGTATAATGTATTATATATATATATATATATATATATATTCTCCCTCTCTCTTTGTGTGTATGTGGGGGGGTACTCACACACATGTAGGTGTGTCTCAATGAAATGTAAGCCACTTGGGCTAACAATGCTATAGAGAAGAACCATAGACTAACAAAAAGTCCAGTATTGGGCATTAGAAACCTCCTTCCAAATGATTGGACAGGGTAGTCCAAATGATTCTAGAAAACAATTTAAATTTTCTGGGTTAACACTTGATCCTTTCTCAGGCATTGAAGAAAACTCTCTTTGACTTAGGTTGCCACACAGTTAGAATAAAGGACTCAGATGATTTGAGATGGAACTATCTTTAAAGGCTCTTTCCAATAGTCTAGTTTCCGTGGTTGAAAGAAATACTGTTCAAACTGCCAAGAATCCAACCCAGCTGCAACACCTATTAATCATAACAGTAGCAAATATGACAAGATATACATACAAATGGAATTACTGACACTATTCTTTTTAAATTTGTTGTGTCCTTATCTGGTAATGGTTCCATGGTAATGCTTACCTCCAAAATTGTTGCTGTTTATATCGTTATTTATGTGGGAGAGAAACTCTAATCATAATGTTCATTTTCTTTGAGCCTGTAATAACTTCAATATTTGTAGCAGTAATTATTTAAAACCACCAAATTTGTTGCTGTAAAATCTCCTACCTGAAGGGGACCAGTAAAGGAAAACACAACTCAATAATTATGGTATAAATTGCACACCTAGATTGGACAGATTTACCGGTACACTACTCTATTTCCCCGGCTATGAGATTCTTTATAACTTGCGGTTTATCCAGGCAGCGTGCTTGTCCTTCAGCCTCCATCTTCAGCTTCCTTCTACTGCCACCTTCCTTCTGCTTCGACTTCCTCCTGCTTCTACCTCTGCCTCCCTTCTGCTCTACCTTTGATATCCAATTCCTCTGACTCTCTACTCCCATAAGCCTTTTTCTCCACCTCTCCTTCTACTGCCCAATCTCTGGCTCTAACCTTTATTTTACATGTTTTAATTGGACAGAAGGTTTACAAGAGTCACCTGTGTACACATTCAATCATTCTCTGCAAGCCCCTCCCAGGAAAGTGAAACTAGGACCAAAATACAATGCTGGGGCTCTCCACTGGGAACTAGGATCAAAATACAAGGCTGAGGCTATCCACAACAAATATTTTATCACCAGAATATATCATTGTTCATGGTATATTTTCATTCTTTAAATTTTGGAGGAAACCAAGCCAATATTTACCTGAATATATCCTATTTTTTCATTGTTGAAAATGAACTTGAGAAGTATTTGTTAAGATAGTTTGTCCCCAAATCTTCCTCCTTGGTCAGGACTAAACCACAATGACTTCTGTATTACCAGCCTATGTGTCATTGACAGCTCCAGCACTGCCCTGGTACCGTACTTGGGTGTAGGCCAGGGGAATTAAAGAAAGCCTCAGACTCGGGTCATTCATTATGTGGGAATGCCAATGCCTTTACTGGGCAGGTTCAATATATACACCAAGCCAGGGAAGGAAAAACACAAACTTAGGAAAAAACAGGAACTCAATTGGGGGCAATAGGGTGTCAAATGTAATTTTCCCTTCCTGGGGCACCATGCCTTAGTCAGGATGTTTTGATCTTAGAGGAACTACAGAAGGTTACTTAGTAGACAGCAGCACATGGAAAGTCTCAGCAAGGGCATAGCAGCCTTCAGGTCCTACAGGTCCCCCCATTTTTATTTTAAAGCAATAGCATCTGTCTCTAGGTCACCTTCTGTCAATACCAATTTACCAGTCATTGGCAAATCCCTGCCAGCCTCAGGGCCCCTGTTTTAGTAGGTAAGGGCTTCAAAGGAGTTGCCCATCATTGAATAACTATTCTCGTAAAGGCTGAGCCAAACCTGGGCAGAAAGGGTTCTTTCGTGTCAACAACACAAGCACCTGCTTAGTAACTGCCTGGACTGGATCTCCTGTCTGTGAAAGCGCAAGAAATATCGTCCTGCTGTGGCTGTTCCAAAGGCTAGAACTCCAAGAGACAAGGACCTTTAGCTCATACCTTTAAGGAGCCTTCCAGCCAGTTTGAGTCCTGCTAGAAACTTCTGTCTATAGAGAGCTGCACACAAGTATCATTAATATTCTGAAAATAAATAGATAACTGAAGAGTAACATTAAGAAATTGTTGGTTTCTCAAAATAGCAGCATCTTTTCCATAGTCTTGTTGGTAGGAACTATGGCTGGCCAGGTCGAGCTGCTTATCCCCATTGAAATCAGACTGGGGGTTCTTCACAAGGCTCCAGTAGATCTCCACTTTGGTGAGGCAGCATAGTACCGGATGTTACACAATGCTCAGGAATCCAAACAGGGACTTTCATCATCTTTAGGAAAAACATAAACAGAACCTCTCACCCTGACTAACACAGGGTCAGGGCCTTTCCATACAACTGATGACAATCCTTTCCATTTTACTTAAGCCCAGTGCCTTCTGGGCTCATTTCCAATGTCTGTCTGCTGCAAACAATGCATCCTTATCCACTAATAAAAAATTTAAAATATATAAAATAAACTATAATCTTGCATGAAGTGAGGTAAACTCCCCCTTTTTTGTTTTTTCAGGATAATTTTTCAAAGTTAAATATGCTCTTTCCACTATAGCCTAGCCTTGTGAATTATAAGTAACCCCGATCTTATGGGTAATACTATATTCATCACAAAATTTATTAAAGGACACACTATCATAGGCTGGCCA
The DNA here is from genome assembly GCA_021653895.1 of Mastomys natalensis. Lineage (NCBI taxonomy): Eukaryota > Metazoa > Chordata > Mammalia > Rodentia > Muridae > Mastomys > Mastomys natalensis. The sequence goes on from JAJTUV010002771.1 coordinate 140,811, forward strand.
TTATCAGTGTTTATTGGCAGGGAACCCAAAATATACAAATGTCTGTAAGCAATGGTTATTAACATCTTTTAGTTTTTCCTCACTATGAGCTGTGGCAAAAATCATACCAGAAAAGTTATCAATGGTAACATGAACGAAGTGTAATTTCCCAAATGAGGGAACATATGTAACATCCATTTGCCAAATATCATTGGGTGCAAGACCTCGTGGATTCACTCCCAAATTAGAGGAGGAGATAAATTCAGCACAGTGAGGGCAATGAGTAATGATTTGAACAGCCTGTTCTCTGGTAATGTCACAATGAAATTTCAAGGAATGAATGAGATGAAATTTATTACGCATAGCAACAGTCTTATCATAGTGAGTGACTAAATTTAAGGCAAGCAAAATTTGTTTGGTGTGAAAATCAGCTCACTATTACCTTGGGCCAAGGGGCCTGGCAACAATGAATGTCCCTGAATATGACCCACAAACACAGGCAAAATTCACTGCCATAAAAAGCTGCACCTACAATAGGCAAGAGCAAATTGAAGACACAGGTGCCCCATAAGATGTAGTCTCCAAGGGTTCCATAATTTGAGAAACATATACACTATTAGTATATATATATTTCAAGCTTCCTTTGGGAACAAAGATAGTGCCAATTGTACAGCCTTTAGCTCTGGCCAAATGTGCAGAGCAATTGGTCATCTGTAAGGTCTCAACTCTACCTTGGGAAACAACTGAAGCCCTACCATTGGAAGATCCATCAGTAAATACTAGGCGAGCCTGATTCAAGGGCTGATTGGAAATATTTTTTGGAAAAACCATCGGGTAGAACTTTAAAAACTAACACAACTTATTACCTGGATAAAGATTATCAAATTGACTATTAATGGTACAAACAAACAAGGTTCTATCAACTCAATTTTGAGATTAAAATTTAGATCTGATCCTTATTATAACAGGTAATAAACATGTCTGGTTCTTTACCAAACGTTTTGTAGGCTAACCTTATGGACTTTGAACAACAAGGAAACTACTGCCTGTGGGTAAAACAAAACAATGTTGGAGGGTGAAGCTTGCAAATGAACCCCATAAAATTAGGGCCCATCCTGCCAAAAGGCACAGGTTGGGGAATGTTTCGATGCAAAAACCACAAATAACAGTTTCCATGAATAGTCACCATAATTTAAATGAGCTTGTTCTAGAGCTTCCTGTACCATTTTCAAGCATTCCCTAGCCTCTTCATTTAATGTCTGGGGGAAGTGGGTGATGCATCTCCTTAAGAATATCAAAGAGAGGTTTTAACTGTCCTATGCTTAATTGTAATTCCTGATTTTTTGTTAACAACAAATATAGGAGTATTCCAGGGGATGTAGATGGAATGATATGTCTGGCCAAAAGTTGTTTCTTGTACCAATAAATGAGCTGCCTCCAATTTTTCCTCAGATAAGGGCCACTGTTCAATCCACATGGCTTGTTGGATGTCCATGTGATTGGTAATAGTTTAGGAGGCTTCACAGTGACCCTTATATAAATTTCCTATTCCAGTTTTGCCTTTATGGTGTCTGACTATCTGACATTCTTGGCACACTATGGGGTCTTCCTTGTAAATATTTCCCTAATTCTTTCTCAGGAATATATCCTTGCTTTTTCATCAGCCCTGAACTGGTTGGGTTGTGAGAAACAGCTCCCATGTAATTAAGTACATCTCGACCCCATAAATAACAGGAGATGTTCCAGACAAATGATTGAAACCATCCTTCATGTCCTTCCTAATCTCACCATTTTAAGATCTTACTACTCTTGAGGGGTGCACCAGCTGTACCCATTCCTTGTAAGGTGGAAAAGGACCTATCCAAGGGCCAGCTACTAGGCCAAGATGTTTTAGATATCACAGTAGTATCTGCACCAGTATCCAGAATTCCTTGCATAGGCTTTCCATCAACCCAAAGGGTAAGGGTAGGGCAATCCTAGAGGGTAGAAACCCAAAGGCAGCAGTCCCTGTGAATCGAAACCCTTCGTCACCTCTCGTATCGTTAATTGTAGCATGTTTAGTGGGTAACTGTGGCAAGAGAACTAGCTGAGCAATTCTATCTCCCTGGGGAATAACTACAACCCCCTATTCCACAGTAACATAATTTTAATTTCTCCAGTATGATCTGAGTCTATTACTCCCAGAAGGATCCTAATTCCCTTCAACAAGGCACTGCTGCAACCTAGGAGAAGGCCGGCACTCCTGAAGGGATGGGGTCATACACTCCAGTACCTAATGCTTGAGGGCTCATTTGAGGTGTCAATACTGCTCTAGCAGAGGAGTGGAGGTCCAATCCTGTGCTTCCTGGGGTACATCTGACAAGGTCTTTGACATAAAGGGATTGGTTTGAGGCATAAACCAAACTGGAGTAGGAGTAATAGTGGTATTTCAGGCTTTGTACACTTTGGTTTGTGGGTCCCAGAGTGAGCCCTGCTGCACATTTCCCAGAGTGGGAGAAGGCGTCCCATCAGCATCTAATTTTGACCTGCATTCATTACCCCAGTGATGGCCTTTTCAGCATTGCGGGCACAGGCCAGGACCAATAATCCCCTTGTTCCCCGGAGAATCCCTTTTAAAATGTCCAGCTTGGCCACATTTAAAGCAAGTTTTAGTTTTCCTAGATCGTTTTTGCACAGCAGCTGTGAAATTTCCATCAATTTCCTTCCGTGCAAAGTCTAATGTAATCATCTAAGGTTTTTTTTGATCTATGTGGTGTAATGGCTTCTTTGCAAACCGTTTCTGAGCATTTTCGAAGGCTGTTTTACTACAGGCATGGTGATATCAGTGTCCCCAAACAATTTTTTCAGCTAACTGGAGTAGTCTATTCACAAAATCTTGGAAGAGCTCAGAGGGTCCTTGGACCACCTTGGATAGTTGATCTCCAGCTGCCTTATTAGGCAAAGCTTTCCAGGCTCTAATGGTTGCAGTGGCAATTTGGGCATAAATAGCAAGATCATAATGAATCTGCTGATGGAGAGAAACATATTGTCCTGATCCAGTTAGCATTTCCAGATTTCTCTGGGGCTGTCCTGCCTGTGCATTTAATCTTGCTAAGGTAACGCATTGCTCCTGATATTCTTCCCTCCATAGTAAATAGTCTCCCCCACTCAGTATCACAGGGCATAGTTGTGAATCTCCTGGTGTTAAATTAAAGGTGCTATGGTACTCAAAAATTGCCAAAGTAAAGGGTTTTAAGGCCCCGTAGGAGGAAACTGATTCTTTAAGACTCTTTAATTCCTTAAAGACAAAGGCACATGCTGCCTAAGCATTTGCCCAGGGTTATTGGGGTGAGGGATTTCCATTATAGGATAAGCATAATTGGAACCTGCTGTAGAAAAAAAAAATCACCCCCTTCTTAGGGATGGCCTTTGCTGCCCTTTCAGGGAGCATTCATCATATGCCAGAGGAGCAGTGGCCTCCATAGAATCCACAAAAGGGTTTGTACCAGGTGGTCGCTCCCCTTTCCAATCCACTCCCTTTTGGACCTTGCATTTCTTTAATCTTTCCTTTAAATAAGCTATTTCCTTTTCTAAAGTTTCTTCCTCATCCTCAGAGCTGGAGGCTATTCTCCACCTCATACAAGGATTTCTTACCTGCATCATCCTGTGCCAATACTCATAGGAAGGAACTCATAATCCTCATGGCGCGATCGAAACTCACACTCAAGTAGCACTACTTTCAGTTTGATCCTGCACCACACCACTTCTCCAATAAGTTCCTCTCATTGCACAGACTGGCCAGCTTCTTTCAGGAACAATCCCATCAGGTTCTCCTCTCTTTCCTAATCTTGGTGGGACCTCCACTTGACAGCTCCAACATTGCCCTGGTACCGAGCTCGGGTGTAGGCCTGGGGGATTAAAGAAAGCCTCAGACTCAGGTCATTGGTTATGAGGGAATGCCAAAGCCTTTACTGGTTAGGTTCAATATATACACCAAGCCAGGGAAGGAAAAACATAAACTCAGGATAAAAACAGGAACTCAATTGGGGGGCAATAGGATGTCAAGTGTAAATTCCCTTCCGAGGGCACCATGCCTTAGTCAGGATGTTTTGATCTTAGAGGAACTGCAGAATTTTGCTTAGTAGACAACAGCACATGGAAAGTCTCAGTCAGGGCATAGCAGCCCTTCGGGATCCTAAAATCATCACTATAAGATTCTATTTGACTGTCAATAGAGTCATAATGGATGAGCCAACTGTGGGATTCTATGTTGTCACATTTGTGGCCACCAATGATACAAACTAGTGTCATACCTTTAGAATTTCACCTGCCAAGAATCAACGGCACTGTTAGAATAAAGGCCCACATTTCTGTAGTCTGTTGATTACTGAGTTGGATTTCAGGCCAAGACCACTGTAAACATTCACACAAGATACTAAAAGAAATAAATTTTTTTACAGGCTTTGTTTATGTGTCTTTCCCTTCTCTGCAGTTGTTCCCAATACAGGACTGAGGATGTGATCAACTAGGATATTCTAGAGTGACTTTATCTAGCTAATCATTGAGTCCCAAGGAAAAGACCCATCTTTACTATCTGTGTCTATCTGCAGTCTTGCATGGTGTTATACTGTTTGAATTTGGGATTGTGCTGATGAGAAAAAATATCTGTCCAGGTGCTAAGTTAAGTTTTATATGATCACTAATGTCCGAATTGCAATGAAAAATTTCTAGAGGACAGTAGATATAGTTAGGGTTTACTCTAAGGCTAGTAATAGTATATTCCTCAGGCAAATATGTCTACTGGCACACAGGTTATTTATCACCTGATATCCAGGTTACTCTAAAAGTTCTGTATGTAACATCTAGCTAGTCCATGATTTTTTGTTTTTAAAAAATTATTTATTAATTTTCCCCCATTCCCATCTCCCTCTTGCTCTGGCCCTGCTTGCTCTGGCCCAGCTAGTTCAGGCCCAAAACTTTTTAACATCCTGATCACTGCTTCCTTCCTCCCAGTGTGCACCCCAAACATTCCCTTCCCCACCTTCTCTATGCTTCTCCTCTGAGAGGCTGGAGGGTCCACTGTGTATCCCCCCACTCTGACACAGTCTCTGCAGTGCTAGGCACATTTTCTCCCACTGAGGCCAGACTAAGAAGCCCAGTTAGGGGAACATGATTCACTGACAAGCAAATGAATCAGGGACAGCTCCCACTCCAGCTGTTGGGGGACCCCCAGGAAGATGAAGATGCATGTCTACTATTTATGTCCAGGGGCCCTAGGTCCAGCCCAGATATGCTCTTTGGTAGGTGGTTTCATCTCTGAGAGCCCATAATGTATATGAACTTTCATTTGTTAATAATTTCCGGATCTCAGTGATATCTAGGACAAGAATTTACACTAGCTTTGTTATCCTGATCCTCAGTGATTGGAGTTTTGGTCATTGTTCTGTCATTCAGTACTGCAGGATTACTTATGTTTGTAGGCAATTTCTGGACTTGGCCAATTATCAGTAAAATGTACACAGCTATATGGATTTTAGGGCTTTGTTTGAACCTAGTTCTGACATATCTAGTCCTAGAATATCAAAATTAGTCTGTCATGTGGCTTCAAGTCCATCTATTTTCCCCAAGGACAAGACATATTTTTCCATGCTGACCTACTTGACATCATAGGAGTCAGTAATAAAGGTTTTCCCCTTTACCATCTTCATATTTTTCGTTTTTTATATTTAAAGAAGATACTACAATCTTACCCTGACTTTGTTAGCTCTTCTGAAGTTATTTTTTTGTTTTTATTTCAAGTAGATACTCAGTTATGTGTAACTGTTGAAATATTCACAAAAGATATTACTCAAATCTCATATGAACAATTAATTCTTTAAGCTTGGTGGTTGTTTCTGCAAAAGTCTATTTTCAATTAAGGAGTTTTGAGCTGGTGATTCAACAGATATTTCGTTACATTTCACAACCAGCTGAACAAAACTATATTAGGTTTGCAAGAATATATGTGCATGATGACCATGCTTTCAATAGTTAATATGGATGACTAGAAAGCAGACTAAATTCTTAAAGGATACTGTCATGCTGAGAAACACAGGTTAGAATTAGGGCAGTACATTTTTCATATTTTTTAATGATAGTCTCTTTAGTTTTGTTTTTCACTTTCAATTGAATGCTGCAAACTTTGAGGATTTTGTCTAAAGAAAATCGTGAGAATATATGGAAGATAATTTGCTGCTTATGCCATCGAATTGGCTTCTCATTTTTGCTGAATTTGTTTTTAAATAAGACATGCTTTACTTAATAGAACCTAGAGACTTATACATTATAGTGGCCTCATATCGGGTAACAGAGTTTGATGTGATCAGTGTTGAATATTTTTTATCCATGCCTCTCTTTGCCATGCCGCTTAAATTGTGTCATTAATTAGAATCGAAGTGTTTTACTGATTGTACAATTTCTGTGGCAAGAAAATGGTTAGAATTACACGTACTAATGAGATATAATGTGGGGCAGCGAGTTGTGGAAAGTCAGGCGCCTGGTTGAAAGAACTTTCAGAACCCCGGCACCCTGGATATATCCACTGGACAGAAGGCGTTTGAGTTCTTCCCAGGCCTGGCTGCCCCCGACTTCAGTCCTCCACATTCCCTCCCACAGAGAGGTTAGTGGCCACTGGTCACATAGGAATAGAACCATCATGCAGATGAGGCATTCCCAAACCAATAGGGGTTACCTGCTGCCTACCTGCCCCCACCTTAACCTACCTCAAACTGTATATATTTGGGCCTGACTCAAGTAAAGTACGCACAAGATTCATCCCAGTGTCTGAGAGCTACTTTTGCGGTTCCCCTCTTTGCAGGCCAGCTGGTGCCTCACTGAGGCCCCTCAAGGAGCAGAGCTGTAACACTTTGGAGCTGTAACATTTCCCTCTCTCTGCCGCCACCGCCACCGCTGGCGGCAGAGGCATGACAGGCAGCGGCCAGGCTTCCCCTGCCAGCACTCTGTCTATCCGGACCACTCGTGGGCAGAGGTAGCCTCTGTTCCCACCCGCCTTTGGAGACCATCGTGGGACCGGCCCCGGAGCCGGCACCACAATATAATGCCCTCAGACTCAAAAGACACTAATATTCATGTAAAATTATCACTCTGAAATGTATATTTTAAGGTGGTCAATTTAGATTCCTTAACATAATGATTGTGAAATCTCCAATCATCAATAAACTATATATGAGCTTGAATAAATATAAGATAGGTATACAGTTAAGCTAACATAAGATAACAATTATTGGGAAATACAAATCAAAGCAATATCTTTATTTAAGTATATCTAAATTGAACTGAACAGAAAAGGGCAGGTTAAACTATAGAAAAATAATATTTTTGTTACCTGCTATCTGTGAAGGAATAATATCATTAGAATTTACATAAAAGCAACATCTGGGTTAATCATAATTGCATATGCATTTATTTTAGTTACATACATGTACTTAGCCATTTTCTTTAAAATTTTAGTAGTTGCAGTTTTCTGAATTTCATTCTTTGCCCTCTGTCCTAAGATAACATTAACATATTCATTTTGTTATTTGTAAGGTAAATTATCATTAATTATCCAAGTCACTGAAAAATATTATTTATCTACTTTGAGCTAATATTTTAGTTTTCATTCAGAATATAAAAGAATCTTAACTTGTATTTATTAATATCAGTCTTTATACCAACCTCAGTTTTGCTATGGTAAATTATAACCATAAAAACTCTGACAAAAATAAGAAACATTCTTCATATTGAATAGTTTCATAACTCAGTGAGAACCATTAGTTTCTCTTTTAATCATGTTTTATCAATAAGTAATCCAATGTTTACTCCCTGAAATGTTTTTTCGAGGTTTATAAAACGTAAAGAGAAGTAAGGTTGGAAAATTCTATCTTGTATTCTTTTTTTTTTTTTTTTCTTGGATCTCTGAAGAGTTGAGGGAAAGCCAGATTAGAAGCCAGCTCACATTTAAAAATAGTAAAAACCTAAGAAATATAGAACAATATAGAATATGTAACCTGGCCTAAAATTCCAGTTTGGCCCTAGAAAAGACTATTTCTCCTACTCTCTGCATTCCATTGTTGTCCTTTTGTTCTTTGTGTAGAATTGAACCCTTTCAGGCTTCTGTCTTCCATGTTAGCTTGTCTATTGATATTCTTGTTTAGCTCCCACTTAGGCGGTCAGGTTTATGAGACTTTATGCTTACGTCTTCTCCCATTGCTAGGGGACACAACAAACTACCCACACCTATCCTTTGGCTATTAAAATATTTCTGTACCTTCTTCTGCAATAATTTCTGAGGTTTAGATGTAGGAGTTCCACTGTAGATATATTAATTGGAACCGTGCTCCACAACTGGAAATTTTAAATAGTTGTGTTTGCTTGTAATAGTTTCTGTCTATGTCAAAGAGAACTTTCTTCACAGGTTATCATTAAAACTGTGTATGTAAATACAGACTGAGTAGATTGTATGCTTGTGTGTATGTATATAACAATAATTAACAAAGCAGGAGATCTTGAATTTCAAATAGAGAAAAGAGGGTATATGAGAGGATTTGCCAGGAGGAAATGGAATGAGGAATTAAGTAAATTTGATCTAAAAAAATTAAAGAAAGTAAAAGAAAACTTAAGTTCTATCCTATCTAGCTGTAGGTGATAAGGCAACAAAAATACAATTTTTTATCTAATATTTTCTGAGACTCTTCCTGAGGTTATGAATAAATATCTATAAAGGCATACAGACATTATAACAAAGTAAGGCTATAAACCTAGTCCAATTTGGTAAGGCAATAAATTTATTGAGGTTACTAATAGGACAATCAGCAAGAAGTTTCTTAAAGGAGGCTGAAATTACTCAATAATAATTGTATCACAAAAGTCCATCAAAACATGGATGCCAGCTCAAAAAGAAAAAAAGAAAGCCAAAAACCTGGAACATGCTGTACAATCAGTGGAAACCTTAACAAACTGGATGTTTTCCTTTCCAGGTAGCTTTGTTTTACCTCTTCCAGGAAACTCTAATAGTCTGATCCTTCATAAGACACCATGACTTGTCTGAATAAGCAGTAGTACTTACTACTTATATATACTTGGGGCAAAAGGTGTCCAGTATATCCGATCTGTTTCATGAGCTTTCTGAAACTTCTGAATTGTTACCTTTTGAGATCAAGGAGCTTCTCTGTAGCAAATAATGAGCAGCCTGGAAAGATACAGTTTTATTTTGCAGGAAATGGATGTATTACACTTAATTTTCTCATCTTGTAAAATGAGAGACTAATATTGTACAGAACATAAAAGGATTTCAAGACCCCCAGTGGAGGGATCAGAACATCAACCCACTCACGAAACTTTCTACCCAAAATTTTTCCTGTCTATAAGAAATGGAGAACAAAGATGGAACAGAGACTGAAGGAATGGCAGCTAATAACTGGCCCAATTTGAGACCCATCTCAAGGGCAAGCACCAACTCCTGTCACTATTGATATTTATGCTATGTTTGCAGACAATATAACTGTCCTCTGAGAGGCTGCACCCAGCAACTGACTGAAACAGATGCAGAGACCCATAGTCAAACATGGAACAGAGTTGGGGAAGTCTTTTGGAAGAGTTAGGAGAAGAATCAAGGGCCTCAGAAGGGGATAAGGACTCCATAGGAAGACCAACAGAGTCAACCTGTAGTCTCAGGGCTTTCAGAGACTGAACCACCAACCAAAGACCATACACAAGCAAGAACTAGGCCCATGGCACATATGTTACAGATGGTCCTTTTCTCCTAACTGGGCTACCTTGTCTGGCCTCACTGGGAAACTATGTGCCAGAGTGGTAAATACTCAAGTGGGGTCTCTACTCTCTCACAGAAAAAGAGATTAAGAGAGAAACTGTGTGAGGGGAGATTTGTAGGAGGAGGAAGTTATTGGGATGTAATGCAAATACATAAATAAATACATAAATACATAAATAAATAAATGGAAGAAAGATAATTATTTAAATAAGCTCTCTAATATATGTTTCATACATTTAAATGTTGCCATATGGGGCTATCACATGAGATTCCTTTCAGGTAAACTGATACAGATACCATAACTGTTTAAATACTGGTTCTATGTCTTCTTATATTGGAAAAATTTGCATAAAATATTGGGAAATTGAATATCTATGAAGCTAAAAGTAAGATAAAACATGTGGTTTTTGTTTGTTTGTTTGTCTTTGGACTTAGGATAACAGTTTCCTTGGAATCATGTCATTGACTACTTCTCCTCCTCCTTCTCCTCCTCCTCCTCCGCTTTCTCCTTCCTCCTTGTCTTCTTTTTTATTGTGTGTATTGTGTGTTACATTTCAATTTATCTTAGGTCTTTGTGCCATCTAGCTTCCTAGGCTCAGGAAACACCACAGAAAAAGGGGAGGAACGTATGTAGGAGCCAATAGGGTCAAGGACATGGTGAGAACAGGACCCACATAATGAACTAAACAGGTTGTATAGGGACTCACAGAGACTGAAGTACATGGGTTTGTGCTAGGTCATTTGCATATGTGTTGTGGATTAGCTTGGGGATTTCTTTGGATTCCTAACAATGGGAGCGTCTCTGGCACTTTTCGTTGCTCATGGAATCTACTCCTCCTACTTCCTCCTAGTATATTGCCTGTAACTGCATCACAGAATACAACAAGTTTCTTTATTCAGAAGTCCTGGAATGATCCTTGCTTTCTTCTGTGGACTAGTGACAGACCCCATTAACCTATTCCCAATATCTGAGTGAATATTTTACAATCTCAGCATTTTGTATACCTTATGCAGCCATCCACTTAAATCCAAGAGTGACTTAGACATCTGATGCTCATAAGACAGCACTTTATCACATTCCAACTCCTTATTACTTAGCTCTTACATATTTTCTCCTCCTGTTTTCATGTTCTTTGAACCTTGGAATTGGTGATATAGCTACACCTTTTAATGATGACCTTTTAACAGTCCCTTGTTTTCAACACTGTGATCATTCATAAGTCTCTGCATTAATAGTCATTCACTACAAAAATAAACTTCTTTGAAAAAGGTAAAGGATAACACAAGTCTGTAGTTATAAATATGGTTATAAATGATGCAAAAATTATTTAATAGCATGTCTATTTATCAAAATAACAGTAGTAAGATTACACTTAGCATCTAGAATCTTGTCAGTTATGGGTCTTTGATTAGGTCCATGATGATGAGATAAAACACCCCTTATAGAACCATGCTCAAAACCAGTCAAGTCTATCAATTACCACATAAATGTTGTATTACTATTGTATGAGTAGCTGCTATTGCAAAGCAAGCTGGTATTGCAGTATGTAAGCTCTAAATCCTGGAAGAACATTGCCGACTATTCTTCCTTAGCTGCTTGTACAGCAGCTTCTGATACTCTGAAGGAAGGTGAAAGGAAGGAAGCCTCATGATCAACTGAAAAAGTTTCCTATGTATTCTGCAATAATATATGTCATGTCTTCAACAATAAGTTTTTGATCTAATTATGAGCCTGGAATGCAATGGCCATAACCTTTATAGGACAGGTGGAGTTTTATTGAACAATAATTCTTATGGCAGTATCCCTCATTTAGCACAGGAATTTTTGCTTAAGAAGTCATGGTTTCTGCTACATTATACATACATGCACACTACTTGCACAAAAAAAACAAACAAACACACCAAAAAACAAAACAAACAAAAAAAACTCCACCTTTTTAAAGTTATACTTTTAATTTGTTTACACAGTAAGGCTTTCCATGTGACTTCATAATTCTTAGTTTTATTTACTCTACTATCTGTTGAACATCTTCAATGGGAGTCATGCCGTTCTTCATTCATTTTCACAGAGTACATTTCTGAATTTAGGAAGGTTTTCAGTTTCCGTAGAATGAAATCTTCATAGATGCCCCATAATTACTGATGTCCCAACTGCAGAAATAGTAGTTATTAAGAATGATATGAGAGTCCCAGTATGATTGTTTTACTTACTATGACAGTGTTGGAGAATTTGCTACTTGATTGCCCAAAATTTTAGTTTAAAGTTTTTAAAAGCAATGTAAATTAAATTGAAATAAACAAAATGAAATAAAACTTAACAATAACCATAATTCAAGTATTGGTTGACAGAAAATTTGAGTTAAAAGATGTTTAAATTGCTTACAACTATTATATACTATGATCTTTCTCAGGAAGTTCCTTAACAACTGCAAACTATAATGTTTTAGCTCATTTTTTCTGTTTGTGATAAATATTTTGCATCTTTAAAATAAATACTGGTATTTGGAATTTTTATGAATTATCAATCTGACAATAGATTAAGTGTAATACTGGCCTTACCAAAATAATGGTGAATTATTCATTTTTATCATTTGTAGACTTGTCAGATAATTAAAAGTAGCCTCTTTGTTATGTTTCATTCTTTATTCAGTGACTTGTTTATATTTGTTCTGATACTAGTAATTTTCTTTCCTTTTCCAAGCTTATGACAAATGTGCTCTGTATGAGTCTAGTTCTTCAGGTTGTAAAATTAGTTTTTACCCCCTAACATGTTTGTTTTGTGTATGTGTCAAATGGTGCCATGATATGAAGTGTGGTGGTCAGAGAAAACTTATGGAAGTCATTTCTATTTCCCTACTACAATAGGATCCAGGAATTTAACTCAGATTTTTAGGAAAGGTGGCAAGAACCCATACCAATTTAAGTACCTTACTAGTCCAAAATTTAATTTTTCATTTAAAATCTTTCTTAAGTTTCTTTGTTTCTTTATTTCTCTCTTTCTTTCATTCTTTCTTTCCTTCCTTCTTTATTTATTCCATCATACCTTCCTCTTCTTCTGCCTTTCCTCCTTCTTTCCTTCCTTCCTTCCTTCCTTCCTTCCTTCCTTCCTTCCTTCCTTCCTCTCTCTCTCTCTCTCTCTCTCTCTCTCTCTTTCTTTCATCCTGTAATAATTTAAGACAATTTTATAAATAATTTTAGTACTACTTTTGCTGTAAACTACACTCTTTGGTGTGTTATGTTTCATTTAGGTATATGTAAAGATATATTTAACTTCTTTTATTATTTAAAATTGCTTCTTCTCTTTGATTTTCTGCTTTATCTTGTTAGTTTTCTTCTATTTTCATTAGAAACATATACTTTATTTTTTAAATTTATTTAATTATTTAAACCAAATCGTAATTTACTTATTCACACAGGGGTTATAAACACAAAAAGGCAGGACGTGGGGAAGGGGATGACACCGGAGCATAAGTGTTCAGGGGGAGTACAGATACCTTTCAGAACAGAGTATCAGCTGGGTGAAGGTTCAGGGACAGATCATTATGACTCTGTCTATGATCCAATTGTCCTTAACTAGGTTGGTACTGTCCACCGAGGCTACCTATTTACAAGATCTATGACTACTTATATACTTCAAATGATTGTTTTTAAACTTTATATTTAATATGTCTTTTAGTTGTAGAACATGATATTTTCCCTAGAATTTTGATACATAAGGTACGTAATGAAATGAATGTTTTTATATTACCTAATAGAATTTTCTGTATATGTACTTCTGGCCCTATTGATTACTTGAAGTCATTTATTTTGTGTTTTTCTGGATTGTTGTTTTATATAATATAGAAAGTGGGATAATGAGTTGTCTGACTATTGTAATTTACACTCGTTCAACTCATTTCAATGCTTGCTTCAAATACTTATAATCTCTGATTTTATATATACATGTATATAATTTCATATATTTATTCTTAGAAATTAATTTTTCCTTTTGTTTTGTTGTAGAAGTTCAAATTAAAGTTTCCATTGTCAAATATAATTTAACTATCATTGTTCTTTTTAATGCACATGTTACTTTTATAGTTCATTCACTACAATTGGAAAACCAATTCTTATGTTTTACATTAAAAAGAGTAATTCTTGCCGGGCATTGTGGTGCATGCCTTTAGTCCCAGCACTTGGGAGGCAGAGGCAAGCAGATTTCTGAGTTCGAGGCCAGCCTGGTCTACAGAGTGAATTCCAGTACATCCCGGGATATACAGAGAAACTCTGTCTCAAAAAAAAAAAAAAAAAAAAAAAGAAGAGTAATTCAAAAAGAAATAAATATGTGCCATAATTCAGAGAGAACATAACCAAACATAGCCAAAGCTGCATATTTTGCTGGCAAAGGATATTATATCTGAGGTTGTTTGCAAAGTCAGATGAAACATCTATAGTCCTACCCTCAGAACAAGTTAGCAGCTCTTGAAGGTTCAATTTCAGTTTTGAATTGGTAATAAAAATAATTTCCCCATCATACAGATCTGTGACATGGAGAAATCTCATTTTTTGTAATACAATATGATTTACATGAGGGTGGCTGAGAAAAAAATCTATTATTAAATTCTAGAGGAGTGAGATCAAGGAACATTCTCTTGCCATCTCTATAAGAAGCACATATTTTACTATTCATAGTTCCTGCATGAGCAAATATTCAGAAGAGATCATCATGGAAAACTATCTCCAACTGTGGAGATCAGGAAAGCAAGACCCTAACAGACCAAATGATACAGGGAGCAGGAAACTGACTCAAACTGGGCAGTTCATAGGATCAGGTTTCATGCCCATAGTAGACAGGAATAGATATCATCAATTGATATTTTTATGTTACTAAGAACATTATTTAATTAAAATAAGGTATAAACACATGAATCAAATCCAGACTTTAAATAACAAAGTTAGTAAACTAGATGAAGATGAAAAGAATCACCAAAAGTCATGAGAAATTAATCATTTTTTTTGAAAAAAATCAGCAACATCAAAGAAAAATTCAGGAAAGAAAGAATATTTTGATAAAAAAAAAAATAGAAATAAGAACTAGCTGTCATAGCAAGAGGAAGAGAAGGTCTTATGAAAACTATGAAGAAAGAAAAGTAAGTAACCAATAGAGTTACCAATATGTGATGCCTATAAACCACAAATGAGGAGCAGTTTTGGAAAATATCTTCAGTGATATAACCATACCATGTACATCTTCAAGAGTTAACTAAATCTCTAATTGGACTTATGGATCTGCCAATAGGAGATAATTCATGCCTGGAACTGTAAATCTCAATAAACCTACTCAGCTGGGCCATGGAATTTAGAGAAAAATCTATTACTGTCATGTTCCCAAACCACTATAATCTCTGTTTTATTAATATTTAAATTTATAAACACTGACAAACTTGGTCCTTACCTTTTACCCCAGATGTGTTTATTTGTAGCAGTAGAAGACTATTATATAAATCTACAGCTAGTTCAAGTATTTAGAACCATGTTTTACCCAGTCCTAATAGATATTCCTATAAAACAACTCCAACAACTATGACTCAGGGAACATTATTGGAGAGCAGGCTAAAATACTGTCAATGCCAGAGGACCAAGAAGCCTCCTATGAGTAGATATATTCTAATATGATCCATGAACTCTCAATAATATGACTATTTAAACAAGGCATAGACAATGACAACAATTGGCATGCCAATGTTGATGGGGCAAAGGGTATTGAGTCCCACCTCAACATGATATGCTACAGGCTATTAATGACTTCTTAGAGTATGAAAATCAATCCTATATGGGGATGAGGCCCCTAATTACTTATAAAATCCAAAGTGATCAGATCTAAAAACAATGAGTAGTACACACACAGACACACACAAACACACACACACACACACACACACACACACACACACACACACACACAAATACACACCAATAGTATAAGACAAATCAACCATAAATTGAGAGGAAGTAAGATAACATGGAAGGATTTGGAAAAAAGAGTAGGAGGAGGCATTATGAGGTTACTGGCAATAAAATAGGATTCTAAGCAAGTACATCAAAAGCTCTTAATTGATGAATTATCTATCATCATTTTTCTGATTACAGTCAACCTCATGACAGTGAACTTGTTTGGTGAAATAAATAGCTTTCGATTTCCTTACTCTACAGGCAAATGGAAAAGTCCCTATGTATGTGCAATGATAGGATGCATGGTCAATAAAAAACTGAGACATTCTTTCAGTTAATAATCCATTGAAAGACCCTGCTATAAAGGTAGCAGTCCACTATATCTGTGTCCAGAGAGCTTTCTGAGCTCAGCACAAAAATGGAGGACTCCTTTCTCTATGGGGCTTTACTTTCTCTACTGACCTAATCTGGAAAATTGCTCTAAGCACAAGTGCCTGACCTTATCTGAAGGATGACCTGCACAGAGCTTCCTGCAAATAGTACATAATTCAGCACATAAGTCTATCACAGCTCTCCTCTCTGTATGATAATTAGGTACCATGTTATGACTAATCAACTCTTTCTGCCTGTAACCTCAAAACTGTTATACCATGTCCTTGGAGCAAAAAAATAGAGATGTCTCACTGAAGGTGTCTCCAGAGGTCCTTCCACCATACTCATTGTCATCTAAACCCTGTTCTCTGCTTGTGATCCTTCTGTCATCAAGGGCTAGTGCCCACCAACCCCCAAGGAGAAGGAACAAACACAATTTTCTGAATATTAGTCTAAAATGAGAGTAAGAAAGGTAACTACTGTAGTAACATGCATCACTAAGGTTGCCTATTTAGGGTCATTGGAAATATACCCAAGAAAATTAATATGCTGGATTCTTCAGAAAAAATTGTTTGTCACCACAGGTGGTAAAATCATTGCTGAATTTGAGTGGGGAAAAGAAATTACAATTATCAGGTACAATCATATCACCAGGTACAGATATTAATATAATTGCTATAAATATTTAATCTTTGTTTTCTTATGTATGTTTATATTTGTACATGCATAATGTTACAGTATTTTTGTTTCCTATCTTGTTTTATTTTTTAACATCTAATTTGAGATATATTATCTGTCTATCATAACATTTAAGTATTGTTATTTATAAGTAATTATTATCCATTAATATTCTTCTAAGAAGACAATAGTACCCATTGTTTTCATCTTTCCACTCAAATGCTTTATGTGACAGCTCAGTCTTTTCTAATACTCAAAGTCAAGGAAGAAACCATCATCTCATTCAAATTAATGCATTCTCATTCTTTTGCAAATCCATGAATTAGTTACTATATTATACTATATTCACAAGATAATAAATAAATGTTCAGCAGTAATTTTCCTTATAATCCTATCACTAATACAACTATTTGATCATTAATATAACTTCATGAGTTTAAATTTCCACCTAAGGATGACAGAATATTTGAAAATAAGGATGCAATGATGAGATAAAATGAAAGATTTTCTTGTATATTTTAGATACAATCCTTTCTGACTGAGTTAAAGCTGCTAAACATATATTTTTCATGTGTGGGTTGCATATTCACTTACGTGATGGTGTCCTTTGTCGTAATGGAAGCTTCCTTTTTTTGTTTTTTTGGGGGGGTTTGTTTAATTATTTTCTCCTTCTTCTTCTTCTTCTTCTTCTTCTTATTATTATTATTACTATTATTAATTTAAAATTTTATTAATTATTCCATTTGTTTACATCTCAAATGATATCCCATTTCCCAGTTATCTCTCTCTGCCCCTAGCAACCTCATATCCCAGGATATCCCACTTCCTGGTTACCCATCCAACCAAGCTCCATTCCACATCTGCCCTCCCCTCTTCCCTTTGCGTGTATGAGAATGCTCCCCCACTCACCCACACTGTCCCAACCCATCTCCCCATCATCCTCTTATTCTGGGGCATCAAACCTCCCCAGGACCAATGGCCTCCCCTCTCCTTGCTGTTGGGCAAGGCCATCCTCTGCTAAGTATGTATCAAGAGCCAAAGATCCCTTTCCCTTTCGGTACACTCCTTGGTTGGTAGTGTCTGGGAGAACTGGGTGGTCAGGCCTGTGGGAGCCAAACTCAGGAAGCTACCTGCTGTTCCAAGAGAGCCTCAGGGAATTGCCCACTGTTCTGGAAGGATTAGTCAGTAAGGACTTCTCTCTGGAACGTCTGGCATTTCCTGGGAGTTGGTTAAGACAGTAGGATGGTCTAGGGCAATAAGGAGATGGTCTAGGGCAATAAACTGCCTCTCTTGGGAAAACCAGACCTACAACTAAGAAAGGATTTCCTGTTCATAAAGAACCACAGAGTACTCCACTGGACCAAGAGTTAATGGAATCCCTGCCCCATTCCTTGCCCCCTTTCTCCCTCGCCAAAGACTATATATTGTAAGCTACACCCGCATTAAACCGAGACCATGACAAAATCCCCTGCTGCATGGTCTCCCTGCCCATGTTTATTTTTGCAGGTGAAGGTCCACCTTGACAACCCACGAATATCCAGACCCCTGGGTCGGGTCAGGTGGCGCCCAATGTGGGGCAAAAGTTACAGACCCTCTTCGGACAGTGGTTAACAGAAGTGAAGTCGGCCAAAAAACCATTATTGAGTCACCGAATACCTCCGTTGCCCGAGGAGGCCAGAGGTTAGGTAAGTCACTGCTATCCAAATTAACATGGGCTAATCAATGTCTTTAGAAGAAGACATTTATTAAAGGTCTTAAGGCCTTATTCAGGGAGAGAGGAATCAGGGTAAAAAAGAAGGATTTTAAAAATTTCATTGGTGAAGAAACGCTGCATCTCCTAAGGAGGAGGTTAAAAGGTTAGGGGACCATTGATAAAAACGCTGCACCTCCTAAGGAGGAGGTTAAAAAGTTAAACCATTAAGATGAGGGAGAGAAAGGGCTAAAGGAGTTGTCCACTCTCCAGCAATGTTAACAAAAGAAGAGGAAAAGGCTATTTTAGAGCCCTCCTAGGAGCAGCAGAAAATCAGGAGACATCTTGCATTTTTCTCTGGCTCAAAAGGGAGAGATCCTCAGTTCTGATTTCTCTGTCTATCTGTCCTTGTCCTTGGTGTGCAACATCCACGTGTGTCAATTGTTTGTTTTTTGTTTCATTGTTTAAATGTTCTATATTGCATGTTCAAAACACAAAAACGGTTAAAACTGCTTGATCCAACCTTGATATAGTTTAACTTGGTTTTAAAAGCAGTCTTAATGTGCACAGATGAGTTACCTGTAGCTAAGAGTCGAGCTGAGCTAGAGAAGCTTTTCCAGGAATTGATTGTCGGCATAAGCTGCTCTTAAAGAGACCAGCAGTTTTTTAGATTAATAAAAGGAAGCCGAGAGTTGTTTGTCTTAGAAAAATCTCTGTGACAAGGTGCCTTTCTCTTGAAATTACAGCTAGAAAAAGCAAGAACTTTTGTTTGGTCTAAATATATAAGATGTATAGCCACTTCATTGTTGTTCCTAATTGGTTTTAAAAGTATAAAAATGTTCTACATGTCTTGGTCATCAATTATTGGCTTATTAAGTTATTGGGTTTGATTAAAAATTTGCAACTTTAGTAACAGAAAGTTGGCTTAAAACTGGTAACTCAGGATTGGAGTCATTCAGAAACCAGATGTTTAAAGGACAGGATTTAAACAATGTCTCTTTAAGAGTTATTAAAAGCTGCATATAAGAACTGACAGCCAAACTTGAAAGTAACCTACTTGGTGTTGATTTTAGAGAAAATAGATTTTTTGCATTGTTAAAAATTGGTTTTGTTTCTCAAAATTATGGTTACAATCTAATATTGCAGAAGAAATTTAAAAATATAGTTAAACTGCCAATGTTCCAGTGGCTGCAGTTAGAAGTTCAATCGTGAGCTCGAGAATTTTTGACTCGCCCATGTTTATGGTTCAGAACAGTTAGAGTTGAATAATAAAGCTATTTTGTCAGGAGGAGATAACTTGCTTTGGAGCTCAGAAGGAGTGAGGCTAGTAAGAGAACAGCCATCATAAATGCTCAGGCAGGCAATGTAGATTGAGATCTTAACATGCTTCTAGGAGAACGTCAATATGAAGGTAATCAGGTTGAGCTGCCTGCAGGAGAGACAGGTTGCAATGGCTGCTCACCATGCTTAAAATCAGTTACCTACCAAAGGGATCTTAGTGAGAATTTATCTAGTATTAAACATGGGCTTTGATAAACTGTTTCAAAAATTTGTGGCCAGGCTGCTAAAAGCAGCTGGTAAAACTTTTAGAGACCCTCAGGTAGGAGAGTTCCTTTCACCCAATTGACTTAAGAGAATGCTAACTACATACAGCCCAAGCCACTTTCACAGCACTGAGGTGATAAGGAATGTTCTAAGTATGAGAGTATAAGTCATTTTAGGAAAGACTGTCCAAAAAATAGAGGCATAGAGAGACAGCAGAGTCACTTCCTTGGAATTTGTCTTGGTACAGGAAGCATAATCGTTTGGCCAGGCCTCAAGATAGGCCAAGATTAAGAACATTCACATTTAAATTAAGACTATGCACAGAGTGGATGCCACAGAACCTTGTTTGACAGACATTCCTTTTGTCATGGTCACCCTGACTAAACCCTAGAAGGGTGTTTTCTGGAATTCATTTTATTGCCTTGCTTCTTCCTTGGGGAGGAAAGGTCAGCCTCAGCCTCAAAGACATTCACAACAGACAGTTTATGGTCCAGTAGTTATAAAATGATTAGGCTGGAGAAATTAAAATTAAGCCTGCTTCCCTCCATGACGTAGCTGTGCCTGCTAGTGAAAGAATTGCTCATAGGGTAAGAGAAGACAAGCTTGGCCTTCAACTTGGCCTTATCTGATACTGTCACCCAGCTACAAGCAACTGGTTATTCCATTAATCCAAGTCAAAGTTCAAATTTAAGATTTATAAAACATGTGGGGCATTACGGCCTGACTTGCCTACTCCAGCGGCCATTCCAGGATGCATATAGAATTATTATAGATTTAGCTTTAGATTTAGCCTTAGCCTTAGACTTAGACTTAGATTTAGACTTATTTAGAGTTAGATTTACATCCTGGTAAAGGTGAGAGGTTTATACTAAGTGAATTTGCTTGTAGTTTTTGAGAGCCCATGAAGTGATAAAATTTGTTTGCTTTAATACAAAAAGTTAAGCATTTGAATCTCAGTCTATTTAGAGTGTTTGTTACTCCAGAAAAGATTCAAAGGCAGTATTTTTTCAATATTTGAGATCTCAGTTATATTTTAAACAAATTGTGACACAAAAAATTCCAATAAGAATGGATAATTGGGCTAGAGAGATGGCTCAGTGGTTAAGAGCACTGGCGGCTCTTCCAGAGGTCCAGAGTTCAATTCCCAGCAACCACATGGTGGCTCACAACCATCAGTAATGGGATTTAGTTCCCTCTTCTAGCTTGTAGGTGTACATACAAAACAAAAGGACTTACTTTTAATGATTTTTAAAAAGTTGTTGAGAGATATTAATTGGCTAAAACCTCATCTTAAGCTCACCATAATAGAACTTAAACCTCTGTTTGATATTCTCAAAGGAGATGCAATTCCTAATTCCCCTTGACCATTAACTGATAAAGGGGAAACAGCTTTGCTGAAAGTAGAGTAAACTGCTAGTTATCAACAGATACATCATATAGGGTATGATCAATTGTTGGCTGTTTGCATTATTGCTACTCATGTGCTCACAGCAGCCCTTTGGCAAGAAAAACCATTAATGTGGATTCATCTTTCTTCATCTGCAAGTAAGTTTGAA